>JBAMYA010021763.1:0-16680 GCA_037176975.1 Arrhamphus sclerolepis | reverse complement strand
CCCAGAGCATTACCCCCGTGAAGAAATTAATGACAAACAGTGGCAAGTAAAAAATCCCCGATTTGAAAAAATAAAACAAACTTTTATGCCAAACAGCAGCAAGGGAAAGCTCCCCTTTAAAACCAGATCTTATCATCACAGAGGAGGGAGGGGGGGGACATGCCAAAGTGTCCTTGGCCTTCTGGTTATTATAGAAGCACTTTAGTGTAACACCTTACCTACAATACCTTAGCTGTGCTTTGGTCCATTGTTCAGTTCATTAATAACATTGAATTCATACTTAAATCTGTCAGTAAACAATTTCTTCATCAAATCATGAAGATTGAAGAGGCTTGATGATTCAAGAGGCTTGTTGTGAGAAATGACAAATGGTTTATGAACTTAAACCTTAATTTCTTTCTCTTTCATGTTCTCCAGATCACTTCCACGGCATCAGATCCAGACCTAGGATTCACCATTGTGTCATGCTTCATTTCTAATAACTCCAACCCCAAAGTGGAATCAGAATATAAGCTAATTCATACAGTTTGCCCCACAGATGACTCTGTAAGATTCTATTCTCAGAGGGATTTCCCCATCCCTCCTGCAAAGATGGAGAGTAAAAGTTTCAGCTTCACCTTTAACTCAACGTTCAAGATGCTTCTTTTCCTCCACTGCGAGATATCTATATGCTCAAAGAAATCTACAGGGGACCGATCACTGCCACTGGTATGCAAATACAACCTTCTGTAATGTCACTTCTTTTAATGTACATGTACATGCTATTACATCAGCATTCGTCGGAGACGATTTCTAGCGTATATTGCTCTCACGCTGTAGTAGATAAAATGAAGTGGCATGGCTGCACAACCAGAAACCAGTAACAGTGGTCACATGATTGGCTTCTTCCATAGTGGTGCATTGCTCTGTGTAATATAGTGTGCAGTTGCATGCAGTGTCCATCAAATAATAACAGAAATACCTGGATACAGATTGTGCAATTTCTCACATTCTGCATACTCATGTTTGTTTACTACATTTCAACAAATTCAGTGTGCACTAGTAGCTTGCGGCTTTGACAATGGCCATTTCTTATCTTAAGTTTGTAATTTTGATCAAAGTCATAGTTTTTCCACAGAATGTCCAAAGTTAATTGGTGGCTCAAAAATGGTTGGAACCTATTCATATAATTCATCCCCCTCCCACTCCCTCTGTCACAGATATTTGCAAGCATGCACACCCCCTGCACACGCGCACACACACACACACACACACACAGGACACCTCTGTTTTTCTTGCATGCACATCAAATACATATACAATCGCATAATAAAGTTTGCACATTTGGTTAAATAAGCTAGATTTAGGGAATTTTAAATCTTTTTCAGGCCCTTCCAGCATTATATATTTTAAAAAGATAAACTTTTTAACAAACTGCAGTTACTTTTTTTTTTTTTTTGCCCATTTTGCTTCAAACGCACAAAGGTGAAATTATATCAGTGCAATACTGACAGTAGAAAATGTGTATCTGATGTCCGTAAAATATATGCATTTGAAATGTCTTCTTGAAGTTATTAATTAAGCCATTTTTATCAAATTTTGTTTGTGCAGTGCTTGGAACCTAATGCAGCCTGTCGGTCTCTTACTGTGGACGATATCATGAAATTGATGGTAAACACCAAGACATCCACGAAGCCTCTGTTGGTGCTCGATTCAGATCTACCAGGTTAGTGAGGGGATAACGAAATGCAGTTTCTAAACCACTTGGACACGATGACACAAGTTCGGCTTTCCTTTGAGTTACGATGTCCACTGCACAGAATAAAAAAACAAAACAAAAAAACTACAGTTGGTGAAGAAGCTTGTCAGAAAGTGTTGGAGCCAGAGAATTCTCAGACCAGTTCTCGGAGATTAGACCAAACCACAAATTGCTACACATCACTTTCCCACATCTGGCAACCATTAACTGTGGTGTGTGTGTGTGTGTGTGTGTGTGTGTGTGTGTGTGTGTGTGCGATTACATGATTGTGTGTACAGGTACTAGTGTATACACATGCACTATGTGCAAGCATGCTTTGGTTGAATTTGACATTAGTACAGAAGAGTGTGTCTTTGGGCGTGTGTCTGTATGAACGGCTGACTGCAATAAAGGGGAGGGTTCTAACTCTGAGGCCCAGTTTTGCTGCTCAGGAGTACTCAGTGCTGAGGTAGATGTGGGAAAAGACAAGTCATGCAGCACTGAGCACCAGTTGTTTTCATTTAGACTCTTCACTGTGGTCTTTTCCACAAGATGAGAGGAGAAGGAAAAGTAGTGATCCTCTCGCTGGTTTTCAGAGGCCCAGCCAGATCCTACAGGTCTCTTAGTAACCACTGTGTTATACTCATGACACTTGTAGTATCATGTTATTTTAGATGCTGTAAGTATGATCTCGGCCATGAGTTAACTGTCATCACATTGTATTAATTATGACCTAAACTTAGTGTGGCTGATATCATGACTTACCATTCTCTAGAGTGCAGGCAGGATGGTTCAAATTAACATCCCTTCTGAGCAATGAGATCAACAGAGTCAAGATGGGTCAACTTCATTTTCTCATGATTTCATATCAGTTACTTCATTTCATCAAATGGATTGAGTTATCATGGCTGATTTTTGCCAGTTTAGGATTATTGTGGATATAATGTTGTCAGTGGTGCTGTCTCCCTTCACAGATTGTTAACCAGATCATAGGTGTGAATGTGCCAGTGAAGGTTTATATGTCTCATTGGTAATTGGCAACACCATTAAAATATTGTATGGACAGCTTGGTTTGTATCTTTCAGGGAGTCACGTGTGTTGGTGAGCATCTATTATTTCTCCTTGTTTTCAAATCAATGTGGGTGTTAGCCTCTAAAATTATGTATCGTGATAATTTGAACCAGAAGTAAGTGGTTGGTTATTCTAATTGGATGTTTTGTTTCACTGCTGGGCAAAGATGCTCTATGGACTGATGTTGAAGCTATTAATGAACCCTTCAAAAAATTTAGGTTAAGACTTAATAGCCAGAAGCCAGCTTGCATTGCCCACGCCAATATTCCAGTGCAGCAGGTTTATTTTATCATAGAACAGAGTAAGTAAACGCCATAAAAATGGTGATAAAAAGCTAAAAACAAACAAAAAACTGCAGAAATTCATCTCTTATACTAGGATGTCAAACAAAACAAAGTTTTTTTTCAGAGGCCACAGTTCTGTACTGGACAGTATTCCAAAGAGCTGAACCACAGATACACAAATCAAAGAGCGGCATTTGTGGCCAACTTAGAGCATGGAAAAACATAACGGCCCTCAAAGCCCTGCCAGTAAAAGTGGATTTACTGCTTCACAAAATCAATAAATTCTGTCTCTCTTTTTTTTATGAATCTGGTAACCTTCAGGAAAAATACACTATCTGAGAGATTAACAGTGTATCTTTAAGACAAATAATGTTCATTTAGAGCAGGTTTTCAAAGACCAAAAGAGAGAAAAAACTTAAAGGTTAGTGCCAATAGATGAACCTTATTTACGACTGAAGCCCAAGTCAGTAAAATATGTTTTAATGTGATTCTGTGGACCCTTTACATTTATTATATCTTTTAAGTGTCAGATTCCTGTTGTAAAGATTTCATGATTTCAATCCTCATGAAAGTGGTGTTTTTGCTCTCCAAATGAGCTGCTGTATTGACTGGCCAAATGGCTAATGACTTTTCATTATACAACCATCAAAGCATTAGCTTCTGCTTATTCAGATTGGGGTTGCAAAGACACCAACGTAAGGCTTGATGCTCCTTCTTCTCTTCCCCCTTCCCCTACATTCGAGGGTGTTCTCAGGTTAGCATAAAAATGTAACCTGTCCATCATGTCCTGGGCCTGTCAGGGAGTCTCCTCTTAATTAGACGTGTCTGAAACAGCTCCCCAGAGGGAGCCATCCAGCCACTGAGACACCAGGGAGCTAGTATGGGCTTCGAATCAGATGCCCACACTGCCTCTATTGGCATCTCACAATGAGTCCCCCTTGTGTGTAAGGGTTAGTCCATTCACCCTGTGGACAGAAATCATCTGCTTTTTTCTTTTGTCTTGTTCTTTTGTTCCCATCCACAGTTCAGAATCTTTGGTAAAAGGATAAAAACAGCTCAAGCAGTAAACAAAAAGCCTGAGAGACTGTATTGGTGGTGGTACTCACTCCACCCATTGCATTCTGCACTTCTTATTCTCATGAATAAGACCCTAAGATACTACTCTTGAGGCAACGCCTCAACCCCAATCTCCCGAGGGCATTCCACCCTTTTCTGACTGTGAAAAATGGCCTAATGATTTGCAATTATTGATTTCCCCCCACCACTCTAATGTGAACCACTGTGGTGAGAGCTAAAGATTGCACTTCAATGACACCAACCAAATCACATCGTGTGCAAAAAGCCAGAATGGAAGCCTGAGGCAAAAAAAAACAACAACAGATCCCTTCCACCCTTTGGTTGTGCTGAGAAATTCTGTCTGTCAAAGTTCTGAAAAGAATTATGAAAAACAACAGCTTTGACAGAGTCCGACTGCCACCTGGAATGAATCTGATTTACTGTGGTCCAAACACTTGCCATATTGGCCTATAACAACGGACCTGGTATCTGGTACTGTGGAGCACCCCCAACAGAATACCTCAAGGGACATGGTTGAATGCCTTCTCAAAGTCCACAAATCACATGTGGGTAGATCAGTCTTGCCTGCTAGGATGGTTTTTATTTGTGCCTGTGTTATAATTCAGAGTTGGGATGCTAATAACTTCGTGGCCCAGAACTGGTTTCAGCTGTTTATAAGCTTGAACCACCAGCATTAAGAGTGATGCAGAGGCACCCCAAATTGTTCCTCGCATGTCAGAACATGTTCAAAATGTGTATTGATTAGGATCCGTGAAATTTTGACACATGAAATTACGAGAAATTTAATTTTGGTTTTCAAGTAAACATTACACACTGCTGGACTTTCCTGACCCCAGTTTGTACACTCTTCTTTGCTTCTCTTGGGTCGTCTTCTGTCCTGTGTTATTGGCTTCTCCATTCATTCTCTGCATAACAAGTCTCCTGGGACAGATAACTCAGGAGCAATGGGACAGTGTGGTGGGTTTCAACGAAGGGCCACTGTCCCCTCTACAAATAAAGTCTTCTCTGATAACATACACCATGTTTGCCTGTTTAATTCAATAGGACACAAGTGCCACTCTATTGATTATTAAAGACATCATTCCAGCCAATTTAACTTCTGAAAAGCTTCCACATGGCTTGAAATATATGGGTGGGCAGAACCCGTTGGAGTTGATTTGTTCATCTGTGAGGAAACTTGCAAGTGAAAAAATAGCTGCCATTTCAGTGTTTTTCTGCATAAAGTTTTCCACTGAGAACTGCTTCTCAACACTGTGCAGTTGTAGCAATCTGCTGTGGCCCTGGAGCTGGCATTATTACTCAGGACATGCATTGTTTTACATTTAATATATCAAAATTCTTAATGTATACTTTGCATCTGATTTTCTTTTTCTTTTGCTATTTTGTAGTTTCAGATGGAACAGAAGCGAGTACAGGGACCTCTCATACTGAAAGTAAGAAAAAGTTAACATAAAAACAAGACTTGTGCTCTAAAGAAAGGATTAGCACATTGATACAATAAACTCTCTACCCTATTTTGTTATATCTTGTGTACAAGTGCGGTATGGTGGCCACTTGTAGTTAGTCTATACTACCCAATAAATTGCCAGTTTAACCTGGGCTTTTGTGACAGGCTAACTTTTGAAGCTATTATGTTCTGTGTGCAGGATGAGTATGGTGATCCCTTGTGGTTAGGACTATAACGTCCAAAAATCTAAAGAAAGACTTAGTACCATAAACTACCCTGTGAGCAGTGATAACTGACATGTCTCTGGGTCGTCAGGTGGGAACCTCCTTTCGTGGGTGTTTCATTTAGTTAGTTCCATGACACCTCCAGGAGGTTAACAGCATATTCTGGAATCCCAGAGTCACTCCCCTAATGCTAGGTCTCACTGCTCCCTACCAACACAACATCCTCCATTATCTCACCTACAAAATGGCTACCACAGCCCAAACAGCATTTGGCCCTTTTTCGCTAGTACATACTCTGCTCAGCTCCACTCGACTCTACTCTGTTTTAAGGGTTTTCCACTAGGTCATAGTACCGGCTCGTACATCCTTTTTCGCACCTACTTGGCTGGGATTCTAACTGAGCTGAGTCGGGCTGAAAATGCAACGTCACCACGATGCAGGCCACTGATTGGCCAGAGAGTGACATCACTGATGAGTCTTGAAAGTGACTCATTCACACCAGCCATTATTATTATCATTATTATTATTATTATAAAGTCAAGCCAGTGAGAACTGCTTCTCAGCACTGTGCAGTTGTAGCATGGTGAGCATGGGCCTGGCAGGATTACTCAGGACATGCATTGTTTTACAATTAATATATCATAATTCATAATGTATTCTGCGCATCTGATTTTTTTTTTCTTTTGCTATTTTGCAGTTCCAGCAACAACAAAAAAGAGTCCAGGGAACACTCATACTGAAAGTAAGAAAAAAACAAACAATAATGTACCTTATTTTTCTGATTTGTCTGACACGTATCCATGTGTTGATCCTCATTGTTTTCTGTTCTGTTTATCAGGAATACTGTATTTAATCGACACTCCAACAGTAGTGGGGATTGCCTTTGCAGCCTTTGTGATTGGGGCTCTCTTGACTGGAGCCCTGTGGTTTATCTACTCCCACACAGGTAGGTCTCTTGCTTGCTGCTCCAAAGCCATGACTTACCTCTCTGCATTAATGAAAAGATAAAATGTGAAGGAATGTCCAAGCAACTGAGTGCCAGCAGTCTGTCACTGTGATTGCCAAACATCCTGTAGCTGACAGAGGTCAGTTCACAATAACATATTGAGTCTTCTACTGTAAATATATCCTGTTGGTCAGCAGCAAAAGCTCTTCTCTTTCCTGCCTTTGAATATTTTGAGGGATGCTGGTGGTCAGCAAATATTCACAGTACAATGGCTGGAGAGGAGTTGGAAATTCCCCTTGTTAGGTTTAGTAGTCGCTCACAGGAAAAGACACACAATCTGTCCATTAGATGCCAAGACCTTCCACATCATCCCCAGCCTGCTGACCCTAACTGACCCCTCAGAGGAAGTGGACTCCCACCAGCCCACTAAGTTCACAGGCAAATAGAGCCACCGTGTTCTCATTGGCCTGTCTGACTGTTGATCAGCTGTGCCACTGACTTGCTTCACTGTTGCTGACATGGTCTCCATGGACTGTATTCATAAAGAGGATTTGAACATTTGCAACTATTTGAGTGTGTGCTGTTTTGTTTTGTTTTCTGCTCGCTTTTCTTTTCTTTTTTTTAAGTTTAGAAAGAGCTCTCTGTCTCACAGTTTTAAATGACTGTTTTAGTTGGCTATCCTTCTTAACAGTGCAGCATGAAGTACCCGTACAGACATGTCCACATGTTTATGACACAGCAAACTCTTCCTGTCAAGCTCACTAGGATTTTTTGTAGCAGAAAAAAATCAGCGGTGACAGTATTTTCCCCAACTTCTGTCTGGAAGACACTTCTTTGGGTGATATGGATTCCAAACAAGTGAAAACAAAATAAAATTAATTCCCTGGTTTTCCACACATAGAAGTGATACATGAATGTGCATAGGGAAGATAAAGACATTTGGTATTACAAAGATGTGTGCGGCCACTACTCAAAATAAGTTTTCCAATCAATTTAGATGAGCGTTTTAATATGAATTGGCTAAAAGAGCCTTCTTGGAAATATTTGCAAGCAACACCCAAAATGCAGCTCCACCACAACCACCATCAAAAATGTCACCTCAGACTCTATCTTAAGCCAGCCAGTGTATTCCCTCAGGCTTCAAAGGTCTGTAAAAGTTTATTTCTAATGGGTTCATTTATAAATGATGCAGTTATTAGTTTATCACAGTTCAATACTCTGTAAGTCAGAAGTGCAACTGCTCTAAACATGAACTTCATTTTATACATATATGCTCTGGATTTTGAAAAAAATAGTAAGATGATTCTGACACTGCACAACTGATTAGTGGTGCAACAGATCACCGCTGATCCGTGATCTGAACCGATCCCTCTCCATGGTTCGGCATGTACGTGATCCAGCAAACCCAGCAATCCCCTGCAGTTGGGGTCGGCATCAACACCCCCTCTGGACATGCCCGGCAGGGGGGTGTCCATGCATCAGGGGACTACTGCCCAGAGGATGTCGGACAGCGGCCATCACCACCAGCCCCAAAAGATCTCTGGAAAAAAATATGCATAGAACTTGATTGGGCAGTACAGGGTTGAGGTCATACAAGCATTAATAACCAAGGAGATCAAACCAAGTTTTACACAACTTTGCACATGTCAAAACGCTACCATTCCGAATAAAGCATGGTGCATGTATACACACTTCATGATCAGATTGTTTGATTTAGTGCTCATATAAACAGTGGGTTCAGAATGAATATTTCCAAAAGTTTTTAATCTGATTAAGAAGTTTTGCCCATATAAGCAGAAGCCAAGTACTCCTCCAAATCTCACCAACAGACAAAACCTTTGACATTTGCATCGAGGACTGCACATTCTCATGCTCATTTAACTTTTAGGATCCTTGTGTGAGCATGAGAACCAGCCCCAGGTTCAGTGGGCTAACTACCAAACAAAAGCTGGTAAAAATTAAACCACTGTTCGTTAGACCTAAAACCAGCTAGCAACTTTTTTCAATGAAAAAAAAAAGATAAAAATAATAACCTTGAGAGCAATGTCAGCTTACCTGTTCATCACTAGTATTGACAGGGATTTTGCTGGAAAGCGTTGTGAAACATGGTGACTACTGTTGACAGTGGCAGCATATTTTCTAAACTCTTCCACCAGTCATACCAATTCTTGGAGTTGGAGCAACATGGCAGACTGAGAAAAAAATCATTTTTGTTGCTGCCTTGCCTGGACTCTCGTCATTGGCATCTTTCTCTTCTCTGATCCAGCAGCTCTCTCAGTTTAGTGGAAGCACAGCAGCAGTTCAAATGATTATTTACATTACTAGCACTATTTTTTGATGTAAAGAGTTCCTCTCTGAGTTGCACACAAATTTCACTTGACTACTACGTTCTTGTCCTTTTCTCTGACAAACTGAAAATAATGTGAGTATATCCCTGATCTGGCAAAGATGAAGCCTAATCCATCTCTTTTGGTAAAATGTTCATATATATATATATATATATATATATATATGTGTGTGTGTGTGTGTGTGTGTGTGTGTGTGTGTGTGTATATGTATATACATATATACACACACACACACACACATATGTTTAGGAAAAGATAAAAAACATGTAACATGTAACTTGTATTACTAAAATTGTAATGACTAAAATATTACCAATATTTTAATAGTATTACTGTTGTATTACTGTGCTACAACAAAAGTACTGTACTGCAGTATTATAATTATTTTTGAAACGGGTCTCTCCCAACACTCCCCAGATCTCCTTATCTAACCATAGACTTTACAAGATATTGTAATTCTGAATTGCTGAATATGTTTTTGTTAAAGACTCAGAGTTCTAAGCTCTAAATTTAAAGGGATTATGTAAATCTTCCACGTGTAGACATCAAGTTGTCATATAAACTATATTACTGAGGGGTGTTGTTTTTGTTTATTTTGGGTCTTGTCTTCCTATGTCTCTGTCCTTTTAGGTCGTTGTTAGCGTCACTTCATGTTTTACTTTGAAGGTCTGTCTTTGTCTTGCTGTATTCTGTTTGACTTTCCTGATCCCTATCTCGCTGATGTTTTGTGCAGTGTCTCGTTAGCCCCAGTGTCTATAAATTGTTTTGTCTTTTCCTCCCCCTTTGCTGGTCCATACTGTGTACCAGTGGCTCTGTTCCAGGCTCATGTTTTGTTCTGGTTCCCGTCTCGTTTTGGATCTTGCTCTTCTGTTTCATTCTTGGAGTGCCATCGCCTGCGCCTTAATATTCCTGCCATCCTCACTTTATGACGCTGCCTTTATCTCTCCGATCAAGAAAGATAACATTGGACTTGGGAATTGAAAATCTGTATGTTTTTCAGAGCTGTTGCTTCTGTGAGGGGAAAGTCTGCTGCAGCTCTATTTTGCTTAATATTAGCAGGATGGGGAGCGGGGGGGGTTACCTGTTCCCACATGTACCTGTCATATATGCAAGCACTTGCTCTAACGTGCATAAACCTAACTATTGATGGAAACTCTTCCCTTAAGAAAGAATATGACACTTACCTAATATGAATGAGGCAATCGTTGGTCCTGATTGTCACATTAAAAACTTGCTTTTATTTCACAAGATGAAAGGTTTTCTCCTTTTTTGGTCCTTCCTTTAAGTCTGGTATCAATATGAATCGTAATATGAAATACATGTTTGGGCACAAAACACTAAACCACTGGTTTGAGCTCCAGGCATAGGGTGCAAAATGTTTACTCCCCTTCATGTAGTAAAGCAAGGGTAAATGATCCCAGACAACAAGAAAAATAAAGTCCAGTGAGGAGGAAAACCAGTTTCTTCCAACTGTCTTCTTAAATACGATCTGTCTCTCCAAGGTGACGTTTTTTTGTGTTTTTTTTAGATCTAGCAGCTGAAAACAGATTATACATCTTACAAAGCAACTGAAGATTTCTTTTTACATATGTCACGCATTTAGTGCTCTGTACTTTTCTGTACTCAATGCAGAAAACCTCAATCACATAAGGAGGTGCAAAACAAACTACTTTTTTTTTTTCAAAAAGCTAATGAGTAAAAATGTATAGTAGTATAGAAAACCAGTGAAACCTTTGTGGTTTTGAAGCTCCAGATGAGTACAATTTGTAGTTTAATCTAAATCAGTTTGTCATATTCCCGCCCAGTTCTAAATTCTATCCATCTTCTCCAACTCCCTTTGATCCCATTCTCTCCTGACTGTTCCCCCACTCCCTTCCCTCCACTATGTCTAGGAGAGTCAGCTGGCACACAGACGGTCCAGAAGTCCCAGCTTGCCTCAGAGAACAGCAGTGCAGCTCACAGCATCGGCAGCACCCAAAGCACACCGTGCTCCAGCAGCAGCACAGCGTAGCCCAGACGGTCACCTGGCTGGACAGATAGCCCTGCTACAGCACAGGAAGACCCCCAGCGGCTGCTTGGTTGATCTTGTGAAGTACGTTTAGAAAAAGAAAACATCCTTGGTCCTTGTGTAAAATTGGTGTCACTTCATGTGTGTGCAGACTAATGTACTGTCTTGGTGTTATTTGTGAGTATTAGACAGCTCTGCAGCTTCGCCCCGTGTCTGAAAAGCAAAACAGAGATAACGATCAAAAAGTTTAGTTCAGGCACTTCTGATGTCAGCACCGCCGGTGGCTTTGGCCTGAAATGGTTTGAGTTATGCTGCACCTAGCAGGTGTGCTTCAAGAGTGAGCAAGCGTAATATAGCTGCACTGATGACGTGATGGTAGGGAACTGTTACATTTTAATTTAAGGCATTTCAAGGAAAAGGAGTAAAACAACCACTATTAAAATACAGAGGAGGACGCAGAATGGAAGCAAGTTATCCTCTTGGTATGAGTGAGATAATGGCTTTTAAAGGGCAGTGGAAGAACGTATGTATGAATGTATAGCGGAAGAGCAATCACCAAAAAATGTGAAAGAAAAATGTGAAAGATGTGCAGAGAATATTCCACATTTTATAACCTTTTAAACAATGTTCATCTGTAAATGACTCACGCTAGCAAGTTTGCATGAATTCAGTACTCTCAACAAAACCAAAGCTCGGTCTAAGCCTCACGATGAGTCTCAGTGTCCTTCAGAATCAGAAACAATTCCACGAGTATTTTAAATCCACGCGGGTTTTGTGGATTCCCTTTAGTAGCACGGTGGAACAATTTACTATTACTATCTATGCAAGGTTTTTGAAAACTTCTCTCAACTTTATGTCTCACCGATTAGCATAATAAAATAAATCGTTTACACTTACCTCACAGTAAGCTATTAGAGCCTCATTTCTGCCCCTGGATAGACTGTAAACAGTTAATGTATCAGTAAATAAGGGCATGTAAACATATAGCTGCTGGTGTGTCATGGCGCAAAGTCATACTCTTCTCCACTCATGGACAGGCCTAAAACGTACACAGTGATTTCCCCACTATGTATGCAAGTGATGATGCGTCCCTGAAAACTCACCCAAACTCAAACAAGTATGAAGAGCTGCAAAAAGGCTTTTTTTAACAGCTATTTTCGAGTCTTTCTAGTTAAGAGAGTCTGGCTCATCCTAGATTTCCTCCAAGTCAAGAGTAACACGGCTTGGCAGTCGTTCTGACTCCTCAGGCATTCCTAATGAATGTACGCAAGTTACCTGTCGCTACTCGAAGCCTTGTCAAAATATAAAAAATGTATTCTGTGCCCTGGTAGTAAATATCAACTATAGTTTTTGGGGTTTTTTCTTTTGCGCTATACGCAGAGCCATATTCTACATGGGCCTTAAAGTTCTGGTGATAAGTGATGCTAAGAACGAACCATCTCAAGCTCCATGCTCATGCACGAGATTAGTGTTGACCTAAGCTAACTGTTGGAAAGAAAATTCTTTGATACTCGTGTATTTGTGTGAAAACTGCAAATACACAGAAATGTACAGAGGTAAGATGTACGCCAGTTAACCTTGCTTTGCTTCTGGATTTGAGAGGATTAAGTGTGGTTTATCACATGCCAGTCCTTTACCTTAAAACACCAAATAGGAAATTGGGCCATTTGTGAAGCTAAGTATGCATTTGACGTTAACTAATTGTGCTCCAAAATACAAAAAGATAATTTTTTTTTTCTCCATTTTAAGAAGGCAAGCATAACTTGTTGGAATCTCCTTATGCCATTTGTTTGTTTTTTTGTTTGTTTGTTTTTTCATATCTTGGCACTGACAGTGTGTTGAATAAGCTTTAGCCAAAGCTCATTGCTTTCAACATATTTTCTCCAACACCAAAAATATGCCGCTGACTCAAAAGCATATGAATGTTTGCCGTATGTGTGTATGAAAGTGTGCGTTTTGAGAGGGAAGAAAAACATTGTATATTGTCTCAGAGTTTTGGATCTTTCTTTTATTCCCTGTGTAAACTTGTATAAAGCTTTCTGAGTATACATAGATATATTTGTGTATAAAATTATATTTTGCAATATATTTACAAGAGAAATTTATGAACTTTTTTTTTAATGTAAATACTGTGAATTGTGGTTTGCTCACATATACTTTGGGGAAAATGATATAGAATATTAAATGGCAGTCACACGTCAAGTGATGAAAAAGAAATATTAATTATTATAATATAAAACTTTCAGGAAAAGGTGGATTTTCCTGCTAAATTCAAGAAGGTAGTTTATGTTTTAGTTACTCTGAAAACATTTTCATTAAATGATGATGTCCTAAAATATGTCATGATTGTATTATAAATATTACACAACACAGACTTTTTAAAATTGAACCTCTTTTCATTGAATATAACATATATAACAGAGATTGCAGTTCCTGTGTGTGCTGCAGCCTATAATGAGATGCCATATTGAGATTAAGGCTTTCTGACATTCCTTTAGTTTTGTGGTTTTTCTTATCAGCTGTGGCATATATTCCTCCAGTAATTATCCTTCCCCCTCCCTCAAGTCATGCTGTTCATAGCAGAGTATCGTGTTGTGTTTTAAATCCAATCTTTCCATTTAGGACACATTGGGGTCATATTATTTGGCACAAAATAGCAAGTACAATAAAATAAAGAAATGAAATATTGATTTCCTTTCCTGCTTCAGTGCATCCTGGTGAAGCTCCTGCCACGTTCCCGTTCATATTCATCAAACAAGTTTACATAACGTTACCCGCTCTCATCACGCTGTAGCAGACAAAAAAGAGCCTTATTGTAATGAATAAAATGAAGTTGTTCCATTAAAAGTCTTGCAGTAAGAGGCTGAAATTGGAGCAACTGTAATTGGAGCACAAAATCCATAAATCCAATTACTGATTGTATTTTTCTATTCTTTTCCTTTTCTGTTTTTTTTTTTTTTTTTTTTTTTCAAGCCATTTGACTACCTCATATGTTTCTTTGAATTTGAATATGTTTTTTTTTTTTTTGTTTGTATGAATGTGTTACTGTTTATACTCCAGTTTTATGATTTAAGGGCCCCATCTTGGTTTGAAATCAAAATTTGACATTTTATTTCAACTTCAAAGAAAGCTAAATGTGTCAAAACGTAAGTTAGCTATTATTGTTTCCTGTTGTTGATAAAAAAAATAAATAAATAAAAACTTTATATGCTGTAAATATGCATGACATTTGCATACGCAATATGACCAATAAATTTTTCATAATTATTAAGACTTTTGTGACTGTTTGATGATTTCTCCGTCATGATGAGGCACGCAAGTGAGGAAACTTCCTGCTGCATGTGGATTTACAATAATCGCTAGTAATGATGAGGCGTTATGCCTGACTGTGTGCTGACGAAGTTATCACAATGATACAGAGCCTGTGGACATCTGGAGGTTTCCAGAGGTGGGTATGCAGAGTGAATCCTGACAAGAGTGGAATGCATACGATCTTTTTGAGCGGCGCTGCCTGATGATGGATGTAAGAACAATGATTGGTTGTGATGGCATGTGCCTGCTCCTAACCCCATTCAGGCTTTTTTCTTTTTATTATCACACGCAGTTAGGTCCAGAAGTACTTTTCTTTTTTTTTTTTTTTTATCATAAAACAGTCATGAAATCAAGGTTTCTCAAAGAAGAACTGTCCAGGTGCCATCATATCCCTCAGTGCTTAAGAAAATATTAAGCATATAAAAAGTATGGGGTTGATGTGAGGTAATGAGTTGGAATTTGGCAGCTATTCGGCTGGAACTACTAATATCAAGTCCAAGGAGATTAAGTAAAGGAGCCCTTCATTAGACTGAAAAAATGCTTTAAATAGGTGTGAGAGAGAGACCTTGGGCGTGACTACATAAACATTTCTTTAAAAGAACAAAACCACCGGTGAGCTCAATAAGCCTCAGAGGAAGATAAAATGTCTAATGGTATAATCCTTTCCTCTGTGAAGAAAGAGCTTGGCATTAACAGAATATTCAAAAGTTAGGCTATACTTTGGAGGAAGGTGGCGTGTCATTGTCAAAATGTCAGATTAAAAAGACACCCTGATGAATGTAAGAAGCATTTACAACAGGGTGTAAACCACTGGCAACATTTAAGAACTGGAAAGCCTGATTATACTTTGCCTGGGGGCAAAAAAAAAAGAAAAAAAATCCCATGCTCTGTTTCAGAATGATGGGAAGAGAAACGTATGGAGAAGGAAAGGAACAACCCAGGAACAAACTAACAACAAAGTTTGCCACATTGTGTGCCAGAAATGATGGACGTAGTGTTATGGCATGGACGTTTATAGCTGTCAGTGGAACGGCCTCACAGGGATTTCTTCATTATGTGACTGCTGACAGAAATAATAACATGAGCTGTATATTTGGAAGAATGCTACAAAACTAACTTTTTTTTAAATAACCCTTTGTACACATGAATAGAGTCAAAGTCATAAAACATCTGTCATTATCCTAACACCTCTGGATTTAACTGTATATTCACTCACTTATTATTTTCTGCATTCGCTGCCTAGTTCTCCATCTCCATAACTGATGACTAACTTCTTGAATTTTTTAACAAAGGCTCATCGACCCCTGAAGCTCTTAATGTATGATGTCATTTTCATATTTATTTTTTTCATTTCCAGCCTTCTCTCTTCTGGGGATGTGAAGCGTAAGTTTGTTTTCCTGGAGCTCGTCCATTCAGTTCAGTCATTGTTTGCATGTGCCCTGGAGAATCTTTGACTCTAAATATGGGATCAAATTGGAAAGGTCATCCAGTATAGTGCTGATTGCTAAATAGCATTTTGATCTTCATCACAATTTGAAAACACAAGTAAGGAAAAGAAAAATATTTCCAACCTTTAGATTTGATCTTTCTGGATAATTGAATCATGCATACACTGTACTATATTTAAATGTTGACTGCCAGACATCTCCATGGCCGGTGTTTCCCATGATGTTCCACAAATCAAATTTCATTGTGGGGGGATTCTTTTTTTTTCAAACTGGGTGTGCTAACTTTAGCCTCACATCACAGCCGGTTGTGATGACTAATTTTATACTGCTGCCAGAATCAGTAAAACATGTCTCATTTTGTTGAATTGCGAAACTTTGTAACGATTGTGGCTCATGGAAACTTTGCGAATTATTATTTGCTTTCTTCCAGTTTTGTGGCCCTTGTAAAATCAGGAGTAATTTACAGCTGAAAAGACATCTGAAAAGACTTCTTTTTCTCTCTGTGATCTTTTCTTTCTTGTTTTTTTTTTTTTTTTCTTTTATGTCCTTCTGCATAGGCATGTCCAGCATGAGTGTCCATGGACAAACCCACGTCAACAGACATTTATTATTCAATTACAGCACTTATCTGCTTTTAATGAACGACAGTCTGCCCAAACCACAATTAAAACTGCAAACAAAATCAAAGGGGAAAAGGTGATGAAGCATTTTGGCCCTTCATTTTTCCACAGTTATGATAGACCTGTTTATGGATCTATCTGTACATTTGTCTCTCCTCTCTCTCTCCCTCTACATTTA
>JBAMYA010021752.1:0-16680 GCA_037176975.1 Arrhamphus sclerolepis | reverse complement strand
TTGACACCATGTGATATGCTCTGGATCATTAACTGCTCCTTTAACTTCTCCATACTTTCTCTTCCCTCCCATTATTCTAAAAGTTCATCTTGATGTAACCTGTCTAAAGAATGTGATTCCAAAAAAAGGAGAGGGTTTTTCAGACGTTAGATGTGGCAAAGTTTTAATGTGGCTTTCCTGTTCTTGAATGTTGCTGGTGGTGGAAATGGTGGCAGTGTTTAATGCCACTATCCGAAATTTGCAGGAAAACAAAAAAAACCTCCTCCAAGATAAAAGTCTTATTCTCAGACGAAAAACCACTGACTTGGACTCGAGAAAATGAGTCCAAGACTAAAACAGGAACAGAAGCTCTGAACTCAACTGACATTTAGGTTGAGGCTGCATGGTAGGAAAGTCACTTCAGAAAAGGTGAAATCAGATTTGATATCTTATACGTGGTCGAGTTGCTGCTTTATAGCTCCCTAAATGTTGCAGGTATCATCAGTTTGCCTTCTCTCGGTTTTATTTCTCAGATGCAACCAAAACCACAGCATTCAACCTCCTTTTTGGGGCGAGGGTCGCTTTCTTTACTTTTACCGCAGGTTGTTATGAGTGTGTTACCTAATAAGTAATTATGTTACAAAATTAAAGCTGAAGAGGCAAGGGGGGTGCAATAAAACAGATCTTGTTCTGATTTCACCTTTCTTTTCCATCTGTTTCTTGTTTTATACTTATCACCTAACAGCTAACGTTAATTAAGTTAACTCCGAAGTTAAGTTCTACATGAACGTCTGAAGAAATACATAGAACTTTCTACTGCAGTTTCCCTGAGTACGTGGTTTAGATCAGCAATCAGCAGGACACTATTAACAGGAGAATCTGGGTCTGGTCCTCCTGGAGGTTTTTCCCTCCACTGTCGCCCTGTGCTTGTTCGATATTGGAGATTCCATGCAATCTGTTGCGTTCCCAAAGAATTTTGAATCTGGACTCTGATCTACTACTGAATTGGATTAAATTGGACTCTCCTTAATTGGACAAATTTTCTTTGTATTTTGTTGCTATTTGCTAACTAATAACTAACTAATAGTGAATCAGTTTCCATTCAGTTCACTTGTACAGCAGATTGTGTACGTGAATTGAATTGAAATGAATCCGATTAAACTAACGCAATGCTATTTTAAACAGCACATTCAGTAGGTTTACATGAATTTATATGCATATTATATATGTATATACACGTGTGTGTGTGTGTGTGTGTATATATAGATAGATATATGACTATGAATTAATCCAACTGAAACAGTAGTCTTAATGTTTTAGGGCTGCATGATATATGAGGTTGTATAAGATTGTAACAATTTAAACTGTACGATAAGGCTATTACTGATGTAAACAAATACAGACGTACATCTGACAGAAAACAATAAATACGTGAAAAAAAAACAATGCTATGTTGTTGTGTTGGTGAGTCAAAAATACTTTTAAAAAAAGAAGTGAACAAAGGGAAGAATGTGTTCCCTGTCGTAGTTGGGGTGGAAGGTCACAGTATTAAAATGTAATTTAAAGCTGTGTTTACATCATGTCGTAAGGATATGGCGTTGAAGGGTTTCTCACACTATCACAAAGTTATATCTGGTAGTTCTTGGTCACAAGACCACTGTGATGGCCGTCTTCAAGCCACGTTCTAGGACGTAGGACAGCCGAGTTTGATGAAAGGCGAAAACTGTCCCCACAGTTCTTTCATGCTCACTGGGTTCTGGAACTGGCCTACACAGCCTTCAGAACAAATATTTCAATTTAATTTGAGTATTGATCGAAACTCTTGGTCCCTACTATCAGCAAAATCCTCTCTCAAAGTAACCAAACACGGTTATCTCTTGTACCAGTTGCATATTGCTTTATGGCACTGTGTGACATGAACAACAATGAAACTGGAACGAGACAGTGACTGAACTAGAGACTGAATAGGAATAAATCTTTGACAAACCCACTGAGCTTTGACTGCTGGCTTTTCTATTGTGTTTGCATCTTCCATTACAGCGACTTAAAGCGATTTCCAGTTTCTGAGAGTGCACCACAGCTGATGTGTACGTGCATTTGTGCGTGTGTGTGAGAGTGATTCAGACAACATGGAAAGTTTTAGTCTACTTAAGGGCAGATTATGGTTTTAGATTAATTTTCAATTAAATATAAGAGAGTCTCAAGTCAAAATTGGAAAAAAAGAAAAGAAAACGGTCACATATGAATGTCCAAATGTCAATGAACGGATGACTAAAGCTTTCCACTGTGAGTTTCCTTCACAGAAAATTAAACCGTTCCTGAGAAGTTGTCCTAACTGTGTCTTTATCTTTTTTGTGACTGTTTTTAATATATAAAAAAAACTTTCCATGTATACATATATATATAAATTGCTCCAAAACTGATTGCAAAATGTTTTTATACATGAAAACGAAAGTTAAATATTTAAACCAGCTTGTGTGTGTGTGTGTGTGTGTGTGTGTGTGTGTGTGTGTGTGTGTGCATGTGTGTGGGTGTGTTTGCTGTGTGTGACTTCTCTGAAGACTGTCGTCAGAACAAAGATTGTGCAATGTGCATATTTGATTGTGTGCAGTCAAGGGTACGCAAATTAAAGGCAATTCAACTGCAAATTTCAAAAGACAATTTCTGGTTCCAGAAAACCAGAAATGCATAGGCTGTTTTCAAATTTAAATTCCTCATTTCCTGCTGACACCACCGGTATTAGATATTAAAGCAGCACAAATGACTTTTTCCCTTATTAAAATATTAGATTCAGTGTATTTGAAAGAAAATTTGCATAGCTAACATAGCACGTTAACACTGTCACACATCAGCGATAACAAAACTAGCTGAGAGAGCTACAGTGGGCATCGATGCAGTTAAGAAAGCAAGGATTGAAGAGAAATCAAAAGAGTGAGTGAACCAAGCAGCAAGTTTACCACGTCTGTCTCCATAACAGAGCAAATTCCCAGTGACTTTCATGTGAAAAGTGCCAACTTTGCAGCAGAATTAAACCAGTGATTTTTTTTGTACCACATCAGATAAATTTGTATTAAACAATAAAGCTGAGCAGTCAGCTTTGTGGATTTGTTTGACGTTCTTGAAAGAGAGCTAGCCATTGGCTTTCTCCGTTGATTTTCGCACCTTTTCCCGCCTCTTTGCAGTTAAAGGAGAACTGGGCTTCAAAAGCTCTCTGTAGAATCCAACAGGTGATGTCATTCATGGTTCGTTCATTTGTGGATATCTAGGAGAGAACAAGAAGCTAAACTTCACCTCCACATCTATAGGGGGCGTCATTGCAAACATTTCTTTGAGCCGCCTTGAGCCATTGATGCTTTATGCCACTAAGTAGGAACTTGCAGGCACAACAGGTCTTAGGTTTTCTCCTTAGAGCTCCTGTATACTGCATACTATACTATACTAGTAGTATATACTGCATACTATACGGTACTATACTATCCTGTATACTAGAATTTCTACGGTCTTGTAAGATTATTAAATCTTACATTGTCTGACTTGCATCTGCTTAATCTTTAGTATGATTATTTGAATGTTGTGTGTAGACACCGTCCTGATTCCCCTGTCCACCTGCAGTCACAATACTACAGTTATAACTGTGCGTGTACATACAGCATGTCATATGTTTTCACATTAAGTACCTGTTACTTTTCTCAAAGCAGTCTCACAATGCAGAAAAGCATCATGCAGCCATCTGATGCAACCGCTGACTGTAAATATTGAACAAAGTATCCTGTCACGTGACCCGTAGATTTGTCCATCCGGGCATCTGACTGGTCAGCTTTATTGCCTAATACACATTTTTCTGAAGTACAAAGAAATTCAAAATACCAGTGTCATGGGTGAAATACGTAACTGCAGATGAAAAAAATAATTATAATTTGTACCAGGCTGTAAATATGTTTCATTCTGCTGCAAAGTTGACACTTTGAACATGGGAGTCAATGGGGATTTACTCTGTTATGGAGCCAGAACCTAGTGGTCAGTCAGGGAACTGCAACAAAATGTTCTTCCTGGATGAGTTTTAAACTGGAAGTTGGATGGTTGCTGCTTGGATAGAAAAAAATATTTTGTTTATTTTGATTTCACTGATGTTTTGTTGAACTATTAGGACAGTCTCCCCGGTAGCTTGGTGGCAGTGCCTCTGCAGGTTTGAGTCCTGGCTGCGTCAGGAAGAGCAGCCCGGTGTACAAACTAATCACCTAAATGGGGAGCAACTGAAAAGAAAGTAGTCGAACAACCAGCACATCGTGCATTTGTTGAATACACACCCTCCTCCATATATGTATGCAATCATATCCAAAATACATGTCCTCCTACTGTGCCAGAGGGCAGGAATCATGCTATGCTCTGCCACAGAACGGTTAGCCTGGTGTGAGAGCACCCCAAATCCAGTTTAAGGCTTCATTTCTTCTTAAAAATTCACTCAAATGCAGTGCAAAGGAATTTTTGCAATTCTTAGCTCTGAGGCTGCTCCTGCAGCTGTTCAGGATAAGTCGTCTTAAAGACTGTTTGAAAATTCATTCTTGGCCACTATCTTGTTTCCTCTTCTGTCTTTACTCTCTCAAGTCTGTTGCGCTTCTTTTCCGCTTGTTTCTCTGCACTCATGTAAAGGCCGGTTTATGCTCCTCTGACTCCGTCACTTCGGAGACAACCAGTTGGATTGACGGACACGTGAATCAATCATGCTTCTCCGTTGCTCGGAGAGTGTTGTAAAGCAATTCACCGGCAGGACACCAAGAGAGAGACTGGTGATGGAGCTGGAAATGATCAACAACAGAAAATGATCCACAGTCATCCTGATGGGGTCCATTATAGAAAGCGTGTTCTGGAGAAAAAGTAGCCAGTGATCTGAGCATCAAGTCGATATAGCGATGGCCATCAGCAGCGGCTAAATTAAAACACCAGCTCATTTCCCCACGACTCATCACTGCTGTTCACAGCCACAAACAGTCATACCAGGTTCACCCACTTTATTTTTGAAATTTGTGTCTCTGTTTGACCACAAACATTACTATTACTACTTTTTAACTCCACATTCCTGTCATGCAGAGATGATCAACATTGATCAGAAAATTATCATTCATTAGAAAATGAAGGAAGCAGAACTGAAAGAAAAGTGGTCCAACTTTACTGGCGCCTCACTCTTTGTTTCCTCTACACACACATAGCCTACATATGTTTTTCTCTGTTTTTTTTTCTTTATATGGCAGTGTTAAAGTGAGATGATGAAACCATTGGAGGGAGGTAGCTGACCAATCACAGACGTGCTCTATCTGTAGGCTCTCCGTCATTTTTACGGATAGTTAGAAAATTGGGGAGGCATCCGTCACATACTCAGTTTATCCTTTCCATGGTTAAATAATGAGCCAGTGCAAAATAGTGGGTTTCTCTTTTTTTCCCCCAGAATTTTACAGTTAAATATTTTGCTTGGAAAATGTTGATGAGTTCGCATCTCAGTGTTCCAGAGATACTGTTTTAAGTTGAGAATGCTTCTTTAATATTGAGGGAAAACATATTTCATCAAGTTTGAAAGACTTGTCTGCTTTTGACTCTTTCTAACCTTTCTTTCTAATTCAAATATTCTGCAGATAAATGTGATGTCTATGGAGAAACGGGCAAAACAGTCACTCTGCCCATGACAGTCACTAAGAATGTGAAGACGTTAAAATGGAGCTTCAAGGGGGAATTCATTATTCAACAAAGAGGAGGCAAAACTGTTGACCAGCGCGTTGAAGGTCTTGATATTCATAAGGATGGGTCCCTCATACTGAAAAACCTGAAGAAGAGTGATGAAGGAATTTACAAACCTGAGGCTCATGATGACAATGGAATGTCTATTGCCAGTGTCAAACCCTTACACTTATGTGTGCTGGGTAAGTAACCGCCAAGTTAATGTTTTTCCTTCTGTATATTCCAATTATGACCTTTAAACCTAGTCATGAACCTTCTGTTTGTGTGTGTGTGTTTTATGTTATATTTCATGTCATGTTTAAATAATATTCTCATTAAATCTCCTCAGACCCTGTAAAGGTGCCTCAGTTGACAATGAAATGCATAGAAGACGACGTGAAATTTACCTGCACTCCAGATGCGGTGAGAGCAAAAGCTGAAAAACGTTTCACTTTTACAAAGCTGTTTAGGATTGTTCAGAGAACTGTGGGGCATTTGAGAAAAGAAATGCAGAATCTGGCCATGGATGTGTATAAGAGCTGTGTTCAGGTAGTCCGACTCAGCAGACTCCACATCATCAATAAGGGCCGAATACTGGCTGAAGTATAAGACAGAATTATTTTTGCCAGATAATCTATGCTATCTGGAATGTATTTGGAGCCTCTTACATGTTTCAGTCTGTGTTGAGCCCTGAGAAGTTTTACATTAAATGGTTTTCTGCGTGTCGGCATCATAATCATCTAACCTATCTTTTCTTTTCTTTTCCCATAGCAAGACAAAGTTACGCAGTTTAAATGGCTAAAGAACAGCAAAACGTATGAAGGAAAGTCAAAAGAACTGTCAATGTTAGCCAAAAGTGTCGCAGACGACAGTTTCTCCTGCACAGTTTTTAACCAAGTCTCCTCTAACACCAGTGCTGCTGTGAAGCAAGACTGCCTCAAAGATGGTGAGTATTAAACGGTGGTTTCCACAGCCACTTGTTCATTTATGGAGATGTGAATAATAGGATGATCTCCAATACGTACTTTTACCACACGAACGATGTAAAACACACAATTGGAGTACAGTTACTGAGGATTTTATTGAGAAATTAGTGGCTGTTATTTATATTGATATACTTTTTTAATCTAATTATACAAATTGAAGCTTTTGTTTAAGCAACTTAAAAGGTTCTGTGTGGCTATTAATCAGATCAGATGTATTCACTCTGTCTGTCTTTAAATATAACACTTTTCTTCTCCATCTGTTCCCGTTTTAAGTCTTCACAGATGGATTATTTGGAATTAGCATATGGTTTTTTGTTGGCGGCGGCGGAGGTACGTTTCCATATTTGTTCTGTCTTCTAAAATACACGGAAATGAACTAATAACACATAAAACTGCTGTTGTCTTCATCTTCAGCTATTGTTCTGCTGCTGATTATAATCGTCATTGTGTGCTGTATCCGGACCAGACGGAAAAAGAGCGCGCGAATGATGGGTAACGTATTTATTCCCTTTTTGGTTGTTCATTTTCACAGTGAAACACAACGTTGAGTTTTAGGTATCGCACGTTTCTCTGAATCCATCCCATCTTTTTGTGTAACTGTCAAAGAACTTGTTGAGCACCTGGGGCTTAGTGTTAGGAAAGAAATTCATTCGTAAAACTTCCAAAACACGAGCAAGAAAAAGCGGGTTTTACCACCTGACTATGCAAATGTGCTTTGGCGTGATACGATTTTTCATAGAACTAAAATTCCAAATACTTTCCACCTTTAGAAACGTCAGCGTCAAAGTCATTTTCATATCCAACATCTAACAGTCACAAAACAGCCAACAGCTGGGAAAGATTTTTTGATTTATTATTCAAAGGAAAGTTCCAGAGTTTAAACAACCCTTTTAGATGGTAAGCAGCAAAATCAAAGCAGGTTGGAGTGAGAATGGAGAATACGTTTGCAGCGAAATGGTCATTAACGATAGCCTGGAGGTCAGTCTAATTACATCAGAATAAATTGCTATTCCAGGCCTCTGATGAGACCCCATTTATGATTTAATTGACCAACACCAGGTGTGTAGTCGCAGTTCGATGTGCTGAAAGCTTGTGTCAACTCCTTTAAAAGTTTTCATGGAAGCAAAACTTCCACGACACAACAGACCATACTTGATGTCCTCATGGACGCATCACTTCCTAGAGACCTTATTTGAAACGTAAGCTATTATTACCATGCTTGAAATGTCAGCACGACATCATAATTAACAAAATGAGACCCTCCCATTCACATGTCCACCAGTCCGGAACATAATGAACCAGTCGCAACCGGGCAGGAGTAGGCTTTCATGCAAAACCATAAAGATGTTTGCAGAATTGCTAAATAACACCTTGGATCAACAAGCACTTAATGTGAAACCAAAAACACTTCCTACTCCACAGCACATCAGTTTGTGATGTCACATGCTTCTTTTTCTGATTGGCTGCAACATCCAGAGGGATGTTCCAGCTCTGTGTCCTTGTGAAAACAAGTGAAGATAACTGGAATGATTATTTGATTTACTGAACAGATGCCGAGGAGATGCGCTTAGCCTGCTTCCACACTGATCAGCAACGTAATCAACACCCTGCTCACAATCATAGCCACGGTCCTCACCCTCATGACTCTGACTATCAAAATCAGCATCAGCAGCAAGGGCCCGGCCACACTGGCCCGCGACAACACCGCCCCCGAAACCAGCGTCCGCGAGCTCCTGAGCCCACCGAAGGTCACCCGAATCCCATGCCCAGACGAGGTGTACAGGTAGGACACCCCAGCCGATCAGACCTTCAGCCTCAGAGATGTAGCAGCTGCTAGACAGGAGCAGAAACTGTGACTTAATCTTCTCTAAATCACCACTTCACTTGTACATGTTTTTTTTAAATGGTTTTCAGTCAGTTTGGGCAGACAGAGACCACTGATGAACTGGTAGGAGTAAAGCAGGACAGGACTGTGGTGTTAAGGTCACATTGCATCGTGTTAACCTGAATAGTTTGAAAAAAGAAAAAATCAAATGTCAGTGTGGTTTTTGGTCTGACTGGTGTCCCCCTCTCCCTTCTCAGACCCCCATACCACCTAAAAAAGATGATGACGAGCAGCCGCCTCCTCTTCCTCAGCCCAGGAAGAAAGCTCAAAAAATCCAAAAAGTGTGACACCGCCATGTGAGTTTAGTCGCTGTGAGGAGCCGTCGCATTTCATCACCATTTTATCAAGAAGACGCATTGTGAACGGACGCGGAACTCAAACTATTAAAAGTCAGAAACTCTTTCTCACTTCACAAATTCAAACTGGTATTTTTAGATACGATACACACTGTGGCCAAACTTTATTTTTGACTTTCTGAACAACAAATGAGAACAAACAACTCTATCTAGCAAATGGCCACATTTCAATAACTAATCTTGAACTTGTAATATCAAACTGTTTTTTTACTTTACGAAGTTTTTTCATGTCAGATATTTTTGTCTTTTCTAGTTTTGTATAAATGCAGCATTAGATGAGAGCATGAACTGTCTATAAAAGATGGAGCACAACAGCTTTGAAGATAAGACATTCTAATTTGGTCCATGACCACTTCTTCTTTGATTTTTTTTTGTTTGTTTGTTTTTTAAACTGTTGTCTATATATGTTTTGCTTTACCATCTGCCTTACTCGAAAAAAAAGACCATAATTAAAAAATATAACCCATGTTATGTTAAATTAAAATGAGGCACTGCTCTTCTGAGACCCAAAGCTCACGAGGAAAATGTTTACTATGTAGACGTTTGTAAGTTGGAATCCTAAATCCTTAAAATTTAACTTCCCTGACATGTACCTGTTCACCACACTGACCTGTGTCTCCTAAAAATTAAACAAAAACACAATTTGTTTCCTCTGCATTCGAGTCTGAGCCCGTGGTGGGCAACATCTTCCTCTTGGGGCCACATTATCACAGTTAAAGTAAACAAAAAAGGGCTGCAGAAACAAAATGTGTCTCTGCAGACAAAGTAAAGTAATTTTAAAATAGCAGATGTACAAAGAGATTAAAAACAACTGTTTGTACAGGTGTCTCCTTCTGGTTGCGGTGTGTCAGGTCGACTTATCGCATGCCAGGGGTCCTGGATCAGTTTTAATGCATCAACATACTTGATGAGGTCATGTCACCTGATGCTGAAGAGGAAATGCTCTTGAAAACCTAAACATACCAGTTCACAGCAGCATCTTGGTTTCAGACAAACCAGATTAGCTGTCATGGTCTGGTCAGACCAAATCCTGGACACTGATCCAATAGAAAACTTGTGATTTGACATCAGAAATTATGTTTCTGAGGAAGGAAACACCCAAGAAATGCAGAGGAATTGTGGGATGTAGTCCAGTGGTGCTGGACTGGAATACCTGTTCACTGGTACCACAGCAGACCATCAGCTCTCCTCCTTTTGCCTCCATTTACAGTCGTCACAGTGACATTCTGTGGTCCACGTGTACTGACTTAAAACACAATAGTTGCGACCAGAGATGCCTGTACAATGGATCCTTCTTATACACTTCCCGCTAAAATTACAGACCCAATATCACTGAAACGAAATGATACTTTAAAGTCTCATCAGAGAACAACAATTTTTGTTCTGGATGCTTTGACTGATTCCAAAATTTAGACTCCTCACCATCTAATAACAGAGCTAAAGTTGTTTAAAACTGGCTGTTTAATCAGTTTAGCACCCAGTTCTACCGTCTATTTTTATTTTTTACTTTTTTAGATGAAGCCTTGTTCAGTTTCATAAGCTTGTAAAATAGCTTTTAGTCAACTACTGATTTGTGGACACTGAACTGCACTGTAAAAAAACAAACAAAACAAAAAAAAACAACAACAAGTTAAAAATCTGCATATATTTTACTTTTTTTTACCTTTTCAGGGCTATCACTGACTTTAACCTTAAGTAGAGGAGGTTTATGAGATTCTCCAAACTTGCATCAAGCATCTCAGAGCCACCATTCAAAACAACTGAAATGGTTTGGTGATCAGGTTATAATGTTTGCTTATCTGAAGGCCTGCAGAGAAAATTCCTCCTCTGTGCTCTACTGAGGCCTCAAGCTGCATTTTGCATGAATTCAAACTCTTCACACGGCTATTAAAGCTGTTCTTTCAAACTATTTTTTATTGTCTGTAAAAAAAATTAATTAATTAAAAAAGTAACAAGTTTTCATTACTATACAAACTATACGCTATTTACTTTTTTATGTTGTGTGATAATGTGTCAACCAAAGTGTATTACCAAAGCTTGTGCATCATGGTACGTACTTCTACTGTTAAACTGTGGGTATTAGAGTTTTTAAATAAATGTTGTACGTACTGGTGTGAACTTTCCGATTGTGTTATTTTTGCCTCTATTGTTGATTTTCAGGCTGAATGTGAGAACACAGTGATCGAGATTAAACGTGTCTCTGTCACATATCCTGTGTTTTTTTTTTTTTTGCTGAAAATGTGTTTGTGGTTTGCTGCATTCATTATACGTGCTAAGTGCAAGATGACTATCTGCTCTGTGAATAGCAGAGAGGGGTTAGTTTTTTTTTTTTTTTTTTAACTGCTCTTGTAGCCTTCTACCAACAGAAAACAGATAAAATCAAAACTTTTAGGTCTGAGGGAATCCCTTAACATGGGCAAAGGTACTCACGTGTGGTGCATTGTGGGAGTGTTGGATTGTCATACGGACACGACTGTTAGGTGAACTGAAAACAAGACGATGACTGTGTTTTGTTCACTTGTGTACTGGGTTTCCTTTTAATGTCTTTTATTCACTGTCTCACTTCTTTGTTCATGTGCATTTTATCTTTGCATCCACCAGAGGCAGTGTTGTACCTTCATTAAATATATACATATTTGTATATTTGTTCAAGTTTTGGAAATTTCCTCCTTTAGGATTAGTTGTGGATCACCTTTATCCTGTTTGTAAGTGTTGTTGCTTAAGTTTAAGAAATAAATAGATAAATATTTGATTTAATATTTCAAGGGAATTGAGTTGAGACACATTTTTGAGCTCATTTCTATATAAGAACTGGACAAACCGCCTGTGATGTCATCCATAGGTTTTCTAAGCTTTTTAATGCCTCTTTGCAGTCGCCTGCAGGTCGTTTAATCCCACCTCCGAGTTGCTCTGTTTCTCATTTCATCTTTTAGCGCTTGACATTGTTAGTGATACATTTAGTGAATCTGGAATGGTTTCTGAAATAATCCAAAGCAACAGTCGCTCGTCTAGGTTGACCTCTGGTTAACCGCAGCCAGCAGGATTAAAAATAGCTGCTGAGGCTGCTTTGCTTCAACAACACAACCAGCCGCGTTATCTGTAAAATAGTCTTTATTCACAGCTCAGAAATGAAGACAGCACAAAGCCATTTACTGAGACAGACATCAATGAAAAGATTATAAATAAGTTTGTTGCTTTATAAAATTTTACTTGATGTAAGAACAATGGAAAAAGCAATCACCCCAGCAGTTGTCATGGATATTCATCCAGGAGGTCGCTTACTGGCATCATTCTGGCGCTCTGTAGCGAGAGTACTGCAGCAGAGGTTCAAACAGAGAAGCTGCAGTATCCCGGCTTTCATGCCCTCCCTGACGCTGTTAAGGTTAATTGGAACCCCACCTCTGGAAGTTCTGACAGGAAACATCTGTCTAAACTCAAATAAAGAAAACTGAGTGTTTGGCCCAGAATGTGAAAAACAGGATGTCCGTGGCATAAGAGAGCAGATGTGTTGGAAGTAACTAAGGAAATGTTTATAGGTAAGGATAACAGATTTCCAGAGGTGTTCCTCCAACACATATTAACACAATCGGACGATAGAAAAGCTGGCAGACTGTATTATAATTTCGGGATTCTGTCTGGGAACCTCCAATGCCTTTCTTTTTCTCAGCCAAAGATCAAAGTTATGTTTCATTGTTTGTTTTTTTTATGTATTTTTTTTTTAAATTCTATTAATTGCATTCAGGGTTTTAGGGCATTGAAGTAAGGAGGAAAGGATAAGGAGACATGTCTCTGTGATAGACATCTATTCCAAAGGTCTGACCTGTGTCTGTCTAGCTGTCAAGAGAGCTACATAGTTGGATCATCTGAGCGCTCTGTTTCAGGATGACAGTTTACTCATCAGCACGAGCGCCCTCTGGTGGTTGCTCCCTTGAACTGCAGGAGAAATGTTCAGCCTAAGGTTTGTTTGGGCCATATTTCCCTAAAACACAGCTTTAATTTTCTCATTTCAGGTTTACTTCTGCTTTTATAGTGACAACAGTGACAAAAATCAAATAATGATTAAAAAACGAAATGAGTTCAGCATTTTATTCTTCTAATTTCAGTTCTAGGTTCCGCTCATTAGCATGACTTTCTTCATCCTTATCATCAGAGAAGACATTTGCTCATCTAAAAGTGCAGTAAAAAAAAAAAAAGTACTTATCACACATCCCGTCTCCTCTGTGTGTGCAGCTGAAATGTCATCATGAAGAAGCCTGTCTTCCTTCAGTTATGCTGTTGAAATTATTGGTATCTATTCTTCCTCCACCGTTGCTCATCTTCCTACACTTTTTCTGCAGCAGCAGAGCCATACTCGAAACAGGAAATATAAGTGAAGTAAAACAGTGCTTTGAGCTGATGGAAACCCACAAGCCCGTACATCTGCATTATCCATTTCCTCTGCGAGTATGTGTTGAAACCAAAGGTGTTAAAAGCTAGGGTTTTGGTATTGGTATATTTGAGGTTCACAAAGGATGGTGGTTCTTCTCAGTGTAGCTTGAATGACATCTTTTAATATGAATGCAAAAGAAATAATACATTTTTCATACTTAGTCTTGGAGAGTGTGACTGGTAGGTTCTCTTGGATTCTAATTTGCATCTGGCTAAGAATACTACTTATTGCATACATTTAAGTTGCACGCACGGAAATATGACTTTGCAAGTTTGAGACTGCAGCTTCAAGGCAGAATGTCCCAGAAAACAGACATTAAATAGTGTGTAATATATCAATATGTTTAATGTTGACTGATAAAGGGACAAGTGTATTTTTGAATGAACAAAAACGAGCTGTTAAATGCCCACAAGAACCTGTTTGCATCATGGCAGCAGTGCAAACTGGCACAGGCCCAGGGCTGCAAGACCAAATCAATAAAGGACCGCATAAAGAGCACTAACTCATCAGTATGAGAAAAACAAAAAAAAGAGTACATTTTGTCCAGCAGGTTTGATGTTAGTGTTAAAGGGCCAGCTTGTGAGAGACAGCATGAAAGTTAGCTGAGGTAGCTGACCCACTTTATGTTTATTTTGCATCTTTTTTAGTATTTGGATTACTCTTAAAGGTGTTTTTTTTAACAATCCAAAATCTCTACTAAGTGTTATAAAATGAATGCAAAGGCATGCATATTTATAAGAGAGTCGTGCAACACAGAGATTCAAAAGAGATTTAAAACCACAAGTAAACAGAAATTAGTCACAAACTGTGGGGAAAAAAAGTACAAAGCGGCTATAGATGACTATGATGAGATAAAAACAATTAGATAGAAACACAGTGACAAACAATTTTACCACAAAGAGATAAATAATTTTTACACACTGACGCAAAATGACCACAAGTGATGCATTTCTAGAACACAATGACACAAAGACCCCACCAGCATGTCCATGTGGGTCCCTTCTGGATTAAAAATGGGTTACTTTGGTACAGAAATGGACAAATGGCCTGGTTCCCTTATGGTTTCAGTTTTATCAGTCCTGAATATGTGGGTCAAATGTAGGGGGCTCATGAGGGCACAATGGGCTAAGAAGGGGCAAATATTGGCTGGGTTGGGGGGTGGGGGTAGCCTAACTTAAAATCCAGATAGATCCTATTTGGTACAGTTCATCTGAGCAAACGCAGGCAGGGAAACCTTGAAACCCGCGTACAGACCCACATGAGCCACTTTCAGTTCATATGGGGATCTATATAAATGCTAATGGGGGGATGAAAACCACTACAGAGATGTTTTCACAAAGACTGAAACATCTGCATTCTGTCTTGTCATTTTGATAAGCAGGGCCCTTTAACAAGTCTGAGCCCAGCTTCCTGCTGTCTCTGAACACATCTGTGGCTCCATCTTAATGGAAATAGATGAAACTCACAGGTCAGTCTCCAAAACAAATTTTATTTTATTTCATTTTATTCTTTGCTGTGCTTTTATTTTATTTTATCTTGTTTTGTTTTATGCTGTTTTATTTTATTTGTTTGCATTTGTTTAATTTCATTTTATTTTATCCATTTTTTTGTATTATTTTTTTTTCCTTTTATTTGATCTTAATTTATTCTGTTTCATCTTGTTTTATAATTTTAATCTCTTTTATTTTATGCTGTCTTATACTATTTTATTATGTTTTCTTTTATTTTCATTTGTTATATTTTATTTTATTTTATTTTATGCTATTCTTTTATTTTATTTTATCTTGTTCGTTTTATTTTATGCTGTTTTATTTTATTTGTTTGCATTTGTTTAATTTCATGTAATTTTATCCACTTTTTGTATTATTTTATTTTTTTTTAATTTATTCTGTTTCATCTTGTTTTTTAATTTTAATCTCTTTTATTTTATGCTGTCTTATGTTATTTTATTATGTTTTGTTTTATTTTATTTTATTTTATTTTATTTTATTTTTGTCTGCTCCTAACTCGTCCCTCAGCCAACTGTGGAAGTAACTAAGTTCTCTTTGCAGCCAGCAGGTGGCGCCCTCTGCCAGCGGTTTCCTATTTGTAAAAGGAAAGTCTTCTCGTTCAGATTCCCGTCACTGTCTGAGGTTAACCAGGTGAATGAGGTGAAGTCCAGTCTGCACTACATTAGGAGTCTTTTGAAGCTAAGTTTATTATTACAAACTGTAAACTTGACACTAAAGTCAAGTTTAGCGTTGTTTGTACTGCTGAATAAATCCTTGTCAAAGTGGTTGGCACAAAAGGCAAAACCAAAGTCACCGCTAACAAGCTGTGACCTAGTTAATAACTAACAGGGAGTGGAGTAGTAAGATAAGGCTGCGTCGTCACCGTTTGTGGTTTGAACAGATGCTGGAAGACGACAGATGCTGAGGTGTGGAGGCCACATAGAGTCGTGGCAGCACACAAAGCCCGGATTCCTCTCGGCCTCAAACGCACAAAAAGATGCGCATGTGTCTTATAAATATAGGAAAGGCGACCTTTGATCCAGAGGTTGCAAACCTCTGCCCTCTGCTCCACCTTCTGCTACTCTTCCTCCTCCTGCAGGGAGACTGTCTGAGGGTGAACTTTGCCCCCCTGTGCAGCAGTGTAAATTCACAGCATGGGTGAGACCACTGGACTGTAAATGACTAGAGGACTGCAACTGACCACAAGAATGTGTCAGTGGTGGAGAAAAGAAAACCTGCAAGAAAACTGAGCATGGAAATAGAATGGAAATGGAAATGATGTATCTGGCAGAACACACGCTTTTACAAACTTACTTTTTAATGGCCAGTAAATACATTATATATATGTATTTATATATATGTACATATATATTGTCTGTGCATGATTCAAAATGACTTAAATTGACTTGCTGAGGCCCTGAGGAATGGCAAATATTTTACATATCAGTCTTCAAGTCCTAATGTTCTCTGGGAACAGATATTTTCCTCCTGCTAAACCCTCATCGATCCGGTACTTGCTCATCATTATAAAACTGTCTGTTGTATTTTATTCCTCCAGACTTCAAAATACTTATCTTCACCTATGTTTCACATAACTTAAAGGTATTTATGCCTCTATGTTATATGTTCAGCTCTGATTTCTGATATTCAATTTATTAAAGTGGATATATGAAAAATAAATCAAACTTTTTTTGTGCTTGATTTAGATCTCTGAAGTAGCTATTGATGCAAAAATGTCGTCATAATGAAACCTTGTTACTCTGTTTGGGGCAACTGTACTTTATAGTTATATATATATATATATATATATATATATATATATTCTTCTTCTTTTTTTTTTAGATCG
>JBAMYA010021711.1:0-16682 GCA_037176975.1 Arrhamphus sclerolepis | reverse complement strand
ACTCTTTCTGGGTACAAAGACGAGAGAAGATCAGTGTTCTGTGTTCACTCTCTACCATCAGCATGTTGGTGTTAGTGAACCTCCGGCTGAATAAATTGTGCATGGCAGAATAAAGCTTAAACTGACTTATAATTCTGTTCCCAGATTCTTCCTTCGAGCAGTAGATGAAAAGAACACATATTTTAACTAAAAATTAACAGGGTCAATTAAACATTTTCCCTGAGCCAATACAACATGGTAAGGCTGGGCAATGTGACCTCAAATCCAATCAATATCACAATGAATTTAACATTTTGCATCAATTACAATGAATTGATGATTATTTTAGTTTGTTTTTTCTGTTTATACCCTCATATATCACTGACAATGTTTGGTTGTAAACATGCTCAGCCATTAAAGCCGCATTTTTTTTATTTATTTTTTTTATGTAACTGTATATATCTTAATGATTTTAAAATAAGTGATGTGAAACACACACACGCAGGTGAATGAACAAACCTTTACAACAAAATTTATAAACTGCAGCCAGAGCCACAAAATAAGACAAATCTTGTAATAAACCTGGATTGAATCGTACAAATCAAATGGAACTCCATACAGTAACCACAGATGGAAGTCTTTAACGTGTGGCATAACACTCGCAGCCTGACGAACAGCCCTCATAAACCTCCTTTCCTTCTCCCCCAGGCCACATGACGGTTGTTACAGTCAGCGTCTGTCCCCTCAGGTCTCATGTTCTCCTGGAGCACTATCAAAACTCCAGTGAGTTGCTGCATGGCAGAGTGGGAAATTAGAAAGGAGCAGAAAGAGGCAGACACAAGGAGAGGCATCTGGCAAAAACCCGGCGACAGCAGCTTCAATCACACGAGCACAAATATTCTGCCTGTCAGCAGAAAAGAGAGCATCACTGTGGATTCAAAAACAGGTGATATGAGCATTCCTGCCTCTGCGTACAGATGCATGTGAGCATGTAAGGTAGGAAACTCTGGTATAAATGTTAGCTTTCCTCTAGGGATTTGAATGCAATTGATGGCAGCCATTCAGTCTAGGAGGAGGATACTGATGGAGGCAGGTTGACCTTCTGGACCACCTGGTGCTCTCACGCACACATGAAGAGGAAGAAGAGTGGAGCCTTGTGTTGTCTTGTGATATCTTTGCAGAGCTTTAAATCACCGCGGCTGGCTTTGATGGCGCTGTAAAGATTAGGCTAAGTGTAAGGTTAAAGCCATAAATCTATTTGCCGATGTGGGGGCACAAAGCTGGCTTTAAATCGTAATTGAGTATAAAAGACTTATGGAGAAAAGAATGAAATAAAGCAAAGGCCAAAAGACTCATTGTGGTCTTGTATCCACATTTGTAACATTTTTCCACCACAAGAGTATAGAGATATTGTTTTAGAAAGGATTTAAAACAAAGGTTCAGTTTGTTGTGATATTTAACCAATGAGTTGCTTGTATAGTTGCCAACAAGTAGCAAGTATTTAGACACCTCTAGAGACTCTTTTTTAAAATAAAAAGACGAGCTATAAATCTAGCAACTTTTTCTGGTGTTTTTGGGAACTGTGGATGAGAAGTGGAAAAGGGAATTGGTGACCTAATTAGGTCTAGCACTCTGGTCTAACACTGAAACCTCCAGCCTCTTTTCCCGAAAGGGAACTTTTACCATCTGCCAGCACTGTGTCTGGAGCTCCTGCTCAAGGGGCCAAGCCTCCTGTGTGGATAGAATTTCCAATGTTCAGAGAATCAAGAGACACCTAAGATGTGCTGAACTTCATCAAGCAAGTAGAAACCTTCCTTTCCTTACGCCCCCTCAAAAGCAAAGAACTTCTGACTACATTATCTACCGTCCTGAAAGACTCTGCTAAAAGCTGGTGGGCTGCTGAAAAGGCCAAGATACACAACTGGAAAGAGTTTAAAGAAGCCTTCCTGGCAGCTTTTCTGCCTCCAGACTTTTTGACAGAGGTAGATGAACAACTACGGGACACAGTACAGACACCAGGCCAATGTCTAAGAGACTTTAATTATGATTATCGAGCGCTGTGCTTGAAATGGAAAGCAGACATAGGCGAAGGGGAACTAGTGTGAACTGCAATCCCGCTCTGGTGAGTTGCTTAAGAGGAACTGTGCAGACGGTGGAACAGCTGGTGAAGGTCGGATCCATGGTGGAGCCAGACTGGGCCTCCTAAAAACATTATTGGGAAAGAGTTAACAGTCAAGCCTCCAGCACCAAGACCAAGAAAAAAAAACACTCCGGCAAGAGCCACCATAGTTCAGTGACTTCAGAGGGGGAAAGCAGACAACGTCATCATTTAGCACTGGCCACAGCTACTCCATCTACATTGTTAGTCATCCCTATTGAGACCAGAGGACTTCAGGCTGAAGCTGTGTTAGATACAGGCTGCACCTTCACACTTATGCAAAACAGCTTGTGGCAAAGGAGACCAGGTGATGAAATCCAAACCGGCGATCCCTTGACTTTTGTGTTAGTGGATGAACAGGTTCACACATCCAAAGGAAAGGTGAAGTTGGCCTATACTTGGCATGGTGCGGTGTGGACTATTGATACCCATATCATGGCTGATAAACACCTGACTTTCCCACTGATTCTGGGCTTGGACTTCCTAAGGAAAACAAAGGTCCAGTTCAACTTGGGGAACAACGCCTACGAAATACGTGTCAGGGACAAGTCATGCTCCTTTCCATTCCTGAATAGGACACCGGGCCACCTATCATGGACTCCGGCTCATACCCCTTTAAATCTGTATGTGGTGATGGATCCTTCTCTCCCAACACCATACAGCTGTAGAGGCACCAGAAGGGCGGTTTGGTTCGGTTTTTGGGGACTGACGTGCGTTACTGTTCTCAACCAGCAGAAGGGGCTGCCGTGAGTCCTTCCACATCCAAAAGCACCCATAATGGGACCAGTCCTCAGGAGACAGCCCCTCCCAGCAGCAGTCAGAGAATGAAAAATTAATGTGACTACAGAAGAGTTAATCATGACCTTTGCTGGGGACATTTTAGAGTGTGAGCACAATACGATAATATCAGGTGAAAGAAATGATGCACCAGACTAAGATTATCAGGTCATTCAGCAGCCAATGAGCTGCTACATCTCAGCTTTGTCCTGCCTCCTTTGCTATTGATTGATGCGTGGCTGATTCGATGCTCATTTCAGAATTGCAACCACAACAAGAAAAAGAGCAAAAGAGAAAGATTATTTAAAAACCAAGACGGTTTTAGAACTGATAGAAAAAAGAAACATGCAATGGAGAAAGGTGACTTAAGTCTTGGTTCCAGATTCTGATTTTTGGTTCTCAGATTTTGGGGTTTGATTGATGATATGCTGACAGACACACAGAACCTTCAATAATCCAGACTCCTGCCTTGTGAATTCAGTCCCTAGTTTGGATTTTGGAGGCTTGAAGTTCATCGTTAGTGCTGGTTCATGTGAACCTAAGCCAGAACTTTAGTTCAGCTCCTACAGGACCTCCCATGATGCACATCATGACTAATTTTCATCACTGCCGTTGCTCTCATCATGCATATCTATGCCATTATTAGTCATCAAGCCAACTGTACTTAACAACACATAAATACTTTTATCATGAACCTGAATCTGGTTGGACTGGACTTTGTTTAATGGAAGTTGGGTTGAATTAGACATTACTGGTAACTGTCATGAGATTACTTTGGAGAAAATACATGAATGAAAGATTGAATGAACTGACCAGGATGTGGTCCATAACTGACAGACCTGACTGCTGCTACTGTTGCCATCCTTAGACGAAGTGACTCTGCTACCATGGCGACAATTCTGTAGATTTAAATATGATCAGCTGCTGTAGACAAAAAAAAAAAGAGTAACCTTGGTTATAAGCTCGGTACAAAGCCTTTGTGTTGAATCGTCGAATGTATGACTCCTGGACACAGGGAACAGCGAGTAGCATACTAATAGGTTAACCTATTTACAAAAGTCACAAGTTTTTTACAGGTCAGATTCTCTACAGCTCATAATGACTCACAACTCTGAGTCACACACAGCCCAACAGCTAATAACTAATGGCTTTCATTCTTTCCAGCCCACCTCTGCCTGTCGCAAAGTATGGAAAGGAGCTTAGAGAGCACTGCAAAAAGGCTGGAGTTCATCGCTGTGGATTATTCTCACTAATGGTTAAGACCTTCTGCAGTGGCAGCAGCCAAGCGCATTGCAGGGACACTGCATTTTGTATTCATGAGATGAGCAAAAGAAGAAAAAAAAGAATGAAGAAAAGAGCAAAATCGTGGAAGAAAAGACAGAGCGGGAAGGACCCCCCAGCCCTCCAACCCCCCTCCTGCTTTGTGCCTGACCGAGCAACCAATTGTCACAGAAAGTGAAAGTATCAGCCGGGGTTGGAGATAGTGATCCATGAGCAGGAGATCAGCGAGGAGCTACTGAATCTCATTTTCAGTAGATGTTTAGCATAGCTTAAAGAACTTCTGATAAGGATTAGGGTCGAGGTTCATGTGTTTTTTATTTATTTATTTATTTTATTCTTTGGTCTTATAAAACGTTTTAAGTTACATATTCCATTTGACAAAATCGGTCCTTGATACAATTACTTGCTGTAATTCAGTCTTTTCTGTTTCTACTTGTTTCTGTTCACTGGTGATGCATCCTGAGCTCCAGTTATTCCTATGGGTACCTTTCTTAATCCCCAGAATGGTTACAAAAGTCCTCTTTCTGGTGTTTTTATGGTGTTGTGTGCTTCAACCTGTGCAGTGGACTTGAAAAAGCAAACAGCTTTCAGAGTTTTCACTATGTAGTGAAACTGTTTTGGCCACAAGTTGAAGCTGAGATGAAAAAAAAAAGTGTCTTCCAGCAGCATCATCTTGGTAGCAGCCATAGACCTGCATACGTCTCCTTGGATCCGCCGCATGCTGGAGGATCTGTGGGCAGACAACATACAGGACCCCCTTCAGACCTTTCCAGGCTGACCCACAGCCAGTCTTGGTGGAATATGGAGGCTACATGAGTACCCTGAAATGTGCCATTTTTGTCCAGTTTTTGCAGACGTGACCAGTTCTGGTAAAACCAAAACAAGCGATACAGATCAATCATTTTAAGTCATTTTCTACTTTCAAACAGCACCATAATCACAAGCAGAGGTGTTGAAAAACAAAAAGGCTTCATGCCTTTTTCTTTTTCAACACCTCTGCTTGTGATTCTTGGAACAGTTTCAGACTAAACTATGGAGATGCTAACGCCTGAGAATGATTTGTGGAGCTGTGAATCCACCGTGATGATGCTGACCCTTCTGACTATTTGCATCTGTCCAGCTGCTGCAGCAGTGGCACAGATGTGCTTCTGAATAACATAAAACTGCAGTGATTTGTATGTGCAGTTTAAAGCTCTGCATCTGTTATATTTGAAAACTCAATAATTACAAATATGCTGTAGCTATGTGACATTTGCAGAAGTAAAAGCGGCAACTTTATAAGCTAAATATGCCACATTTAGCCTATAACGTTGAAATCAACCACTTACTTTGTAGAAATACCCTGCAAATTGTACTTATTGAGTGTACGTTCATTCTGAAATTCATCACCTTACCTTAACGGGTCATGATTCACTGTTAAAGAAAAAACATCAATACCCAGAGTTCCAGCTTTGATCTTTCTCTACTATATATCCTGATCCCTGCTAGGTTTTTACCAGGAACACACTGTAAGGTCTTTATAGTGTCCAGACAAGTTTAAAAATGAGCTGTAGGTGAGTTGACAGACCTCCTCTATGTAGTCTTACCTGCCAAATCTGTCCTTTATTAGCTATATGATCACATCTGTCTGAAAAGAAGTGGGACCAGCCTGGAAAAACAAACAAATAAACAAAAAACCACCTTCTAAGGCCTCTGGTTAACACACTGGCTTCTCTTTGTTCAATATTTCTATCTTTTCAGTCCCCCCAGGATGTCCATGAGTATTGTTCTTTTTTTCTGGTGATTTTTGTAATGAAAGGTCTCTGTTTTAACATATAGTTGGCTTGAAAATATCAAAACTGTAAACATCAAGTATATATAAAATCCATGTCATTCAAAAAAATTATTTATTTAAGAACAACCTTTAATTTTATGCATTATGATGTATAGAATAAATTGTACCTACGTTTGTGCAAATTATTTGGAAATTGTTTTGGAAGGCCTTATTTTTATTGGCGGATGACAGCGGTTAGCCTTCATGTTTTCACAGACTGGTAAAGATACATAGTTACTCTTCAAGAGCTGTGGGACTTGGAGTTTTTTTTCTCTGTTTTCTTACTGCTCAATAAAATATTTGCAGCACGTTAATGGCTTCTGTGAGTGCCCAAAAAAAATTGCCGAGCTGTTATGGTGAATTAGAAAAATTGCAAAACAGAAATAAGAGCACTTTTTAGTTAATGAGCAACAGATGAAATCAGGAGCTGAACACCATCTGATTTTAGAATGACTGATGAAGCAGTTGAAATTACGCGCGGATATGGTTGTACGGTTGAGCCACATTCATTCAGCTCAGCTTACAGACAGATTAAAAGGGCTCTTCCAAGAAAACTTCAGCATTTTCCAGTTGTTTTGGCTTTAATGGTGTACGCCACTGGTCGCTTAGCATATCACACAGACAACAATGAGTCGTAGTTTTCTTTCTGGTTTGCTGGTTTTATCTATGTAGGTCATTTGCATAACTTTTCAGCCTCACTTGGTCAAAACAAACCGACTAATGTCGGGGTCACACCCTGTCAGTATTTAAGCATCTTATATTACTGTAGTTAGTGTTTATGCTTCTCTTAAGTGCTAACTAAATAATGCGCTAGCAAAGCTCAACTTCATTGCCTCTATGGTTGGTGATCGATGGAGCCAATATCAGTGTCGAACACAGTGCGTACATGTGAGAGACTTCGAATGACACTTCGTTATCTGAAGCCTCTGAAGGCCGTAAATATAGTATGGAGAAACTGAACCAGGACTGAACGGCAATGACAGATATCTGTAGTGAAGACAATCTAGATTCTGCTAAATGTAAGACTTTCAAAATATCAAAGCAGCACAAAGCAGCTTTGTGAATTTTAGCTCAGACTGTACAGACGTGTTGCGATGGACTGGTGACCTGTCCAGAGTGGACCCCTGCCTTTCGCCCGAAGTGAGCTGGGATAGGCTCCAGCAGACCCCCGTGACCCCCCATGACCCTGCACAGGAAAAAGCGGGTATAGATAACGGATGGATGTATAAACACGGAGGTCAAGTCACTTTCATGACACTGTCTGAGACGTATTGCCTGGTCTGCTCGCCCTCTTCATTCTATGGAGGCAGTGAGGCCGTTCGTTTACATTTTATCTGTTTTTATTAAATAAATAAGAAATATTTACCTAATTATAACACCTGTTAGGGACCAAACAATATTAATTTTGTCCTGATAAGTCAGATGTTAGAATTGAAAGTGGCTGCGTCTTTTTCATGACTGCAGATAATCATGTCTTAACGCTCTGAGCCTTTCTTTTGCGCCGACAGGCAAGCTGAACTCGTACGACTGAACCTGTTTATCCCCGAGGCCAGAAAACGAGGTCTGAAATTAATTGGTACTCAGAAGAGAATCTATTTTATAGTTATTCTGTGATAGGAACAGTTATTTGCTGCATTGGTGTGTTTCTTTAGTGTGTACGGCCACTAGCTGTCTCTTACTGTGCAGACCAAGTGGAACCTGCCGCAGCAGCACTCCCCTTTCATACCCTCAGGATGGTGTACGCATGTCACATTTGTGCAAGCGCACGTGTGCATGTGATGAGCGAAGCAGTAGCTGTATGCTGTATGTGTGTGTGTGTGTGCGCGGTACTGTGTGTTATTTGTTATCTTGGTTGCTGCCCCAGGCGGGATTACTCTGTGTTGTAAGAGGGGAAACAGTCCTGGTGTTTTATGATAAATACCCTTTTCTTGCCACCAACCGCCTCAAAATGCACACAAACACATACTCACAGTTTGCTCTCATCCAGGTTGGCCTTCTCCCTGAGCTTACACTCATGACATTTGCAGGGGCAAAATTCATTTGCTTTGCACGAAGCCCAAGCCTGTTTCCCCACCAGCGTGCACACTCTCATCTGCTCACGGCTGTGTGGCACTGCCACCCTTGAAATCCAAGACAAGGTTTTTTTTTCATTGTTTTTTTCTACGTGGCATAAAGCTGAGTTGGTGGAGGTGGTGGTGGCATATTGCAGAGAAGACCATGTTAATTAAAAAAATGAAAACGAGAAAAAGGGTGCCATGGTTAATATAGTTAACACATTCTTTCAACACAGAGTATTTCTTTATTACACAAAGTAATTATCTGGCAGATTAGTGTAATGGGGCAGTTCTTCAACTGACCACTAGGGACTGGCACAAAACATGAGTCAGTCTCTGTGCACCTCCATGGTAAATTGTCCAGATTTGTAGCACAAAATGAACATACACAGAAGGGGCCACTTTATCACATCCACCTGTTTAATTACTTGTTAACACAGTTAAATAATTAGCCAATCAATCAAAACTCAGTGTATCAAGATGAACTTGCTGAAGTTCAAACCAGCATCAGAATGGAGAAGAAAGGGGATTTAAGTGACTTTGAACATGACATGGTTGTTGGTCTGAACATTTCAAAAACTGCTGATCTACTGGGATTTTTCACCACAAATATCTCTAGGGTTTACAGAGAATGGTCCAAAAATGAGAAAACATCCACTGAGTCAAAGTTGTTGAAGTCCAGAGTCAGAGTAGACTGGTTGGAGATGATAGAAGAGCAACAGTAACTCGAAAAAGCATTCATAACAACCAAGACATGCAGAATAGCATCCCTGAACATCCAACACGTGGAACCTTGCAGCAGATGTTCTGCAGCTGCAGAAAACCACACCAGGTGTCACTGCTGTCAGCTAAGAACAGGAAACTGAGGCTACAATTTACGCAGAATGGTCCAACAACAACAACAGCAAAAAAAAGATGCAACATCCAGTGAGCACCAGTTGTGTGGACAAAAATGTCTCATTGATGTCAGAGGTCAGAAGAAAATAGGCTGACTTATTGGAGATGATAAAAAGGCAACAGACCCTGTCAGCTAAGAACAGGAAACTGAGGCTACCATCCACTAAACTCACCAAACAGATTGGAGAAATGTAGTCTGGTCTGATGAGTCTGGATTTCAGCTGCATCTTTCAGATAGTAGGTCTACACCATGAAACCATGGATCCATCCTGCCTGGTATGAGTAGTTCAGTAGTGTGGGGGAGATTATGTTGGTACCAACTGATTCAATTCAATTCAATTCAATTTATTTACATAGCTCCTATTTACAACAAGTCATCTCTAGGCGCTTAAGAAACCCAGAGCTTGACTGATCATTGTTTCAACACCACAGCCTACCTCAGTATTGTTCTCTGACCATGTCCACCCCCCTATGATCACAGTGGACCATCTTCTGATGGCTACTTCCAGCAGGATAAAGCACCATGATCATCTCAAACTGGTTTCTTGGACATGACAATGAGTTCACTGGACTCCAGCAACCTCCACAGTCCCCAGATCTCAGTCCAGCAGAGCATGATGTGGTGGAACGGGAGAGTCACATCAAGGATCTGCACCAACTGGTGACGTTATGGTGCCAATGTGGATCAGAATCTCTGAAGAATGACTCTTGTTGAATCTGTGACACCAAGAATTAAGAAGTTCTGAAGACAAGAGCGGACCTAAAACGGTACCAGCAAGGTTGACTCAATAAAGTGGCTGGTGAGAGTATTTCCAAGCTTCACATCCACAACAACTGCACCACCACTGGACCGCCGCTGGGAGCCGCAGTCTTGAAGCCTCAGGGACTTCAAAGCTGGAGTCATTTCTGAAGTTTCCCCCTTAAAGGACATTTAAAATGGGAGGTCAAGGCTGGTGGAGAGCCACGACGTGACCCGTGATGAGCCAACACTAAATGATCACAGCTCTAGTGAAGGTCAAACCAAAGCTCACCAATCCAGAAGGGTGCAGACCATCCTGGAGGGGGGCTTGGCTGGCAGACCCGGAAGACCACCTCAACCTAACCTCTGTGATTGTAGGGGGAACATATGGGCTAAAAGTTCATCTGTGCCGCTTTAAGAATCAGCTCCATTCATCAGACATTATTGTCAGAAGACTAATCTTGCACTCAGGGAGTAACTACATGAAATGAGATCCCATACCCATTTTTTCAAGCTGTATTACTGAAACAAAATATGCTTCTTAAGTTCATTTGACAGTATATGAGCTAGGATAAAGAGTTGCATTCAGTTATGTAAGCGCCTGAGTGAGTTAAAGGTTGGGAGCAAAATCAGGCAAGTGAATCTATGTTTAAGATGATTAGAAACATCTTGACAGATCTAGTGACATGGCATCCGCGGGGCTCAGAGTGTCAGAGGTCTGTGTATGTGGATGGATATTATGACTGGCTGTTTCAGACGCTGTATGTAGGATTATGGAGGATAAAAGACAACAGCTGCATCAGGACATCATAGATTGTCTCGCTGGATGTAGTGGCACGTCAAGACCACATGTTACCCGATTTCCCTGTTATGGTATGTGTACATATTTTGCAATCATTTTGGCACACTTTTTTCACTATATTAAGACATTCTTCAGTTTCTGTATTATTGTTGCTGAGGAGAAGACTGCCATCCTCAAACCAACTAAGACAACTGCCCCTGATCCATTTCCTGAACCTTTTAACATAGATTGCAAGAGGCAGAGTATTTTGTGATAGATAGATAGTTTTCCAGTTTTCAAACCTGCTATACTGGTTCTGGGATTTGTCTCTGTCTCCAAGTCCTTGTGGAAGAAGTAAAAACTCGTGGTGGGGTGACGTTTGGTGCCAGAAAGCTGCTGTTGTGCATAAATACTGTTCTGGTGGGGTCTATTATTATTATTATTATTATTATTATTATTATTATTATTATTAAGTGGGAACCAAGACCCTCAGTGAACAGTCAGTGGATCAGGAAGGATTCCTCATCACAGTTGGAGGCTTCAGCCACGTGGATTTACTAGACTTTCACCAACATGTGGAGGAGACAATTTACTAGATCTGGTGCACACAACCCGCACAGTTTGTATGCAAGGTCCCCCCCTCCCGCAGAGGGGTCTCTCTGACCACATCACCACCATGCTGAGACCTACATACAAGCCCAGATTGGGAGCCATCAGACCATCACAAAAGGGAGTGCATGTGTGGCCAGAGTGGGCTTCCCATGCTCTGAGGGACTGTTTTAACACAACCGATGGTACATTTTCAAACATGCACCCACTCACAGTAATCAAGCAGACATAAAGGATTACACTGAGACTGCCAAAACATATTTTGGAAAATGCGTTGATGAAGTCGCTCACTAAATTATCACTGTCCGTGCTAACCAGAAGCCAGGGCTGACAGGCGATGTTCACAGGCTGCTGACAACAAAGGCTAATGTATAAAGTTGAGGGGACAGCATCTCTGGCGCAGCATCCAAACTCTCACAGACTATAAACCTCCACCACATCACACTGCTGAACCGCCTCAACTCTGCAGACGTCTGTTCGCTACGTGACAGTTGGTTGTCGGCTTGTTTGAAGAATGTGCATGTCTCTTTCTTTCTGAAATTATACATTTAAAAATGAAAGAGTGGTGTCAAATAAAATGTGCTTTTGGACTAAACTGAACTCCTCGGACATGGTTCAAATCTCTTCAAAACCCACTGAACTGTGTATCCACGGCCTCCACAGGTTACCACGGTGTTGATGCGAGTTGGAGCCAAAGATTGCACCCTTCCAGTGTCGTCACCAGTAGGTTTGTACAGTGATTTTGAAGTCTCTTCCTCCTTGTACAGGCGTGCCTCCATGTTGCAAAGGAGCACAACCAGCAGCACTGAGAAAGCGGCTTGAACACGCCCACCAGTTAGCTGTTTTAGCTAGGACTCGGAGCCTTCCAACCCACTAGCAGTCACAACGGTCTTTTAGAACAATTAACAACACACACAAGCATGACAAGACATATTCTCTTTAAAATATTACCATTTTCTGCCCTCTTTTAATTCAAAAGTCAGAAGTCAATATAAAGCACAGCACTGAGCAGCTAAAATGACAACAGGAATGGCTAGCTGTCAGTCAAACCACATGGGAGTAAAAGGGGATTTGCTCTGTTTTGGAGCCAGGACCTAGTGGTTTGTTTGCAGAGCCTCAATTTCTGTCAACTCCTGCTGCTTGGATGTATGCTTCTTGATTGGAGTCTTTTATTTTGAAAATAGGCAGGTACCAGCTCTAGCATAGCACAGCGGACGGTCGGTTCTGGGACGCTACTGAACCCCCTCAGGAACTACTTTTCTCATAGACTTGAATGACTGTGACTCACTGAGTGCTGCTATTCTGTGGACACTCCACTTTTTGCAGGACTTGAGTGTTAAGAATTGTGTTTTTAGCAGTTAGGACCTTTTAAGATAGATTTACTTTTGTTGGCAGGAAGCATCATCCTTCAGACAGCTGCTCCTTGAGCCATCTGCTTGAGCTTTTCATAAATATGACACAGAAATGTGGGCTGTTTGTGGTCTTATTTTAAATCTAGTTTTTCATAGGGGCGTTATCTGTAGAAGGTCTCAAGTCTGCTATGTTCAAGTAGCTTTTCAGCTGTCTACTGAGCCACTTAATTCATCTTTTCATGAGGATTAAAAACACACAACAAAAAACAAGAAAGCCCGATTTAGTCCAAAGAAAGAAAAATCAGCCCCAAGCACATTTAAAGTGGCTCACTAATGATCTAATTTGTGTAATCCACAACAACTCATGCTATATGTAAAACATCTTGTCTTTTTCACCTCAAGCAGCGACTCTTTGGTGTCGCTTGTGGTTGCTTGGCAACATCATGTCACTGCTTTCAAGAGGTTAACCTCATAGATGACAACTGTAGGGCTACTGTTTCCCCCACCTCAATTCTTTTCTGAAATCTAACCTAAAGGATGATTTATGTTATTTAACGCACCAAACTTCTGGATAACCGTGTTTCCAGTTGTTACTGAACCTTCTCAGTCAGCATTTCAGTGGACACACTAAAGGTGGATATAACAGTTTTAATAAATGTCCCAAGTTTTTTAACTCTAACATGTTAAAGCATGAAAGTGAGATATTATTTACTTATGAATGTTGACATTTGGTTGTTTTATAAGGGGGAAAAAAGATCTTAATGTTGAATGAAACAGGCTCAACATTCATGTCACACTGACAAAGCAAAGTTTTTACAAAAGGATTTCTTGGATCTTTTTATTACACCATAAATGAGTAAATACTCTCAACAGCCAGAAAAACTAATTAAATGGTCCAAATTTACTGGGGATTTAAAACAATTTCTTGCTGTGTGTTATAATAATTGTAAATTACAGTTAATTATTTATCCCTTGCATGCAAATGAACAGTTAATGTAGTCAGTGTCAGTATAAAGCAGTATTTTCTGTCAAGGATTTACCTTTGTGTTAATTAGTGAAGCTCTGACTCCGTGAGTGCAGTGGACTGATAAATTGATGAAGACCCCCGTGCTAACACAGATGGTAATTGCATGGCGTTGCTCCAGAGGAAATGCGGGTTTGAGGAGCAGAAATGGTCCTGCTGAGTAGAGCACATAGACTTACTGCGATGCAGTGTTAATGAATTGATTGGAGACTTCTTTCAGTTTGCGAAAAATGTATATAAGTAAAAAGATATCAGAAACTATGCTATGAAATCAAAGCTGTTGTTTTATGCTTCTGTGTAGCAGCTATGCACATCTCTGACATCTTACGTCCACGTTATGGTTCTCCGTAGCTGTGTAGTCACACCACCAACCACTATGCAGCAGTGTGCAGTTCACAGTACTGAGACGAGGAAATACCATCAGGTCACATGACCCAGAACCTTTAAGGCGCAGTTTTCCTCCAACCTTGTGGCGCTATGTTGCAAAGAAGCGGGACAAAGATGTCATTTCTTGCTGTCCACATCTATGGTATGCAGTTACGTAGTTCTGGCTACGCTGTAGCGCCTTACACCTACAGCATCACTTTGATGCAGAAGCATCAATCAGCCTTAAACCCCCCCTGAAAAAGTCATCTGGGTTGAAGCTTGTGTTTCTTTAAAGAAGACCTAAAAAGTATAAGTTCCAGCATGTCACTTATAGTGCTGATGAAAGTATCTCACAGAGCTACAGTGGCAACTACAGCCTGATTTATGTTTCTGCATATCAGGTACGCCATCGGTGGCCCAGAGCATGGCCAGAAAGGAACTCAGTTATATGGGGACCCTCCTTCCAATAGTCAGCCGGGGCAGTGAGGATGAAGGACAGAGAGCAAAGAAGCACAAAAATATATAACAATGTGGAACAAAAATATACATACGTGGTGGCTGGAGGGTTGGACTGCAGGTCGGCCATGTTAGCTGGTGTAATACACGTGCAGGTAAACACTGGGATGGTCAGAAGGTGGAGGACTTGGGAGGGGTGGGGGGGACAACATCTCCATGGCAGGACCTGCAGGTTTTTATTGTTTTCTACTGCTTTACTTTCATGTGATTATTGGTATGAAACATAGCCAGTTAATTGTCATATGTTTATGTAATTCAGCATGTGTGTGTCATAGATTAGTCTACTATTATTTATTTGTAACATAGCCTGTACATTTTAAAATCATATTTTGTAAGTATATCACATAGCCTGTACGACACTTCATAGCAGTTTCCAGATATCTACTGTCCCTGCACACAATACCACCATCGCCTCAGAATCTTTTGATCATATCTGCACTGCTGAGATGTGATTGTATCACAGTCGAGGACTGGCTGAACCAGCTGACTTTCTACGCAGCTGTTGCCCCGCATGCCAAGAATGTACCAAAATTCAATAATGTCATAAAGCTGTGTTGAAACCAGGGCGGTTGGTCGAAGATAATGGAGACAACCTGAGATCAAACATAGATAAGAGAACAAAGTGTGTTGTTTTTTTTCTCCCCTCCGATGATCACAGACTTAGTGCTGCAAATCTTCCACAAATGACTTCAGGGTTTCATAAATAATGTCCTGTCTTTGGGGTTTTCTCAAGTAGTCATAAAATAATCTCTGATGAAAAGCGTTAATATGCATTGATGTGAGATAAAGGGATTGTTCCTACCTGCGGGTCTGTCCTTGCTTTGACCCGGGAGCTTGGGATAAATTAAAAACTGTGACTCATTTATGAAGTGTGGGTTTTTTGACCCAGAAGATCAGGTGAACTGTGAGATTTTTTTTCCAGCAGCTGATTGTTGATCAGTGATTTCAAGCAGCATCTTTTGCAGAATGGGAACATCCAGATGGATTCAGTGTACTTTTCACCTTTTACACTGCAGTGAACCCTGAAGAAGAACTCTGGCAGCACCTGTGACAGAGATGCACAACTGGAAATCTGGGACGGAGCAAATGAAGGCTGAGATGCCGGCTGTCTGATGGGGGGTAGAAACTGCTGCCCCCCCACCCCCCTGTGAAGCATCCCTGTGAATCAGACCTTCTCTTACTGAGCCATTTTATTTATTTATTTATTTATTTATTTATTTTCAGGGTTTGCTGCAGGGCCTTGTTTCCCCTTTGTCTTTTGCTGTCACTTTTTATTTCCTTTATTTTCTTCAGTCTGCCTCAGCCCTTTCTCTCCGTCCTGCTTGCTTTGGTGCTTATTGTGTCCAACTGGCGCCGCCCAGTCTCCCCAGTTCCCTTAATTCTTTCCTTGGTTTTCTCTCATTTGCTGCCTTGCCGCGTAAATCAATACAGCACCTTCTTCAGTGTTTCACCTCTTTAATTTTGACATTTGATCCAGTTACGGGCTATCTTCGCTCTCTTTCTCTTTGCCCCGCTCTGTTCTGCTCTTTGTTCCCGTCTTTTCACTGCAGGTGCAGCCGTCTACAGTAGCAGCGCGCTTATGTAAGCCTGCTTGATGCACCATGTCGCAAAGCCCGCAGCTCCCATTTGCAGCGATTGGTAATGCTAGCAAGCCATTGCCAGAGCTGTGGTCTGAATCCCTGTTTCAGGTTGCATGACTAATATCTAGCATGACTAGTCACATGCATCCTGCTCTGCATACAGAGTGAGACTATCGGCAATTACTGTAGGGCCTCACACAGTCACAGTGCCCCTGTTAAGCTAAAATTAGATCACCACCATTTTTGGACGGCTCTAGTAGGTTTTAAAACAGCATTGTACTAAGATCTGTTTTCCTCTTTACTTTTTCAGTTTAGAAATCATACATTTTTAATATTGTACACCATGAACAAGAAGTCTGGGACAGAAGTTAAGATTATCCTCAAAGGCCTGAAACTAAGGCAGACAGACTTCTGTCTTTCCTGGTCCTTGAAGACATTTCAACGTGCACACAGAAAGCTTCCTAAGTTCAAACTGACTGGGGAGGTTTGAGCTTATGAACTGTGATTTCATTTTCCTCCTGTGGGCTGTTCATCTTCCGTCCACTGAAAGTTGTTTCCTGGACAGTATGTGAGATGTTTCTGTCATGCGAATCAATGTGCAAAACGAGCTTCAAGGCTGAATTGTAACTGAATTCAATCCAGCTTCCTTCAGTTAAATCAGGATTAGACAAAATGATTATATCTGGTAACTAAATAGACAGAATGACAGTTGTCTCCCATCTTCAATCCAGAGGGATCAAGTCTACATCCAGGTCC
>JBAMYA010021690.1:0-16684 GCA_037176975.1 Arrhamphus sclerolepis | reverse complement strand
TTTCTTTCTTTCTTTCTTTCTTTCTTTCTTTCTTTCTTTCTTTCTTTCTTTCTTTCTTTCTTTCTTTCTTTCTTTGAACATTGAACTTTGTTCTTCCTCTCATTAATTTGATGTGAATTGATTGATTATTTTGATTTGCTCCATCTCAGCCCCACATTTGTGTCAAGACATTAAAATCACAAAGGAAAGGCTTTGTGAGAACATCTAACCCATCTCCTTCACCGATCCCCAAACTATTGACAGCGCAAGTCTGAGACAGAGATTTTCCTTTCTACTGAATTACCAAACCCAGGTTGAATATATGACAAAAGGTGGTGATCCAGAAGTGCTTTAGGTGGCTTGCAAGAAACATTTCATATGCAGATGACCTCTGAATCACCAGCAATGTAAAACTGAGAGGACATTGGAATTGGACAATTCACCTGTTGGATTCAGGTTTGTGTCTATTCACGAGTGCATTTACATCACAATGAAGAGGCATAATACTGATGTGTTGTGCTCAAGAGTGTAGACAACAGTGCTTTAAGTTGCTCTGCTGTTGTTTGCAGCTCCAGATGGACCCGCAGAAAGGGTCATTATCAGTCAGAGACTCCAGAGTTTATGCTGTTGGGTCATTTTTTTTCATCCAGCGACTGTGAAGCAGAAATGTGCACTTGGCACAGTGTCAAGGATGGGGGAAGAGACGGGGGGTGGGGGGTGGGGGGGTGTCATTTGCAAGCTAATCACATTTTTCATGCAAACCCCTTCATATTGACTTGACCATATTTGATTTAATGAAGTGAATTAATTAGACTGAATTGAATTTAAAAACTCTTCAGAAAGCAGGAAAATTAGTCGGGCAGCCAGTTTGCAACGTGTCACGTTCTGCTTTGCTTCTGGTTTCTGTCTTCGTCCTCCCTCTGCCTACTTCTGGATGCTAATTTAGCAGCCGTTCAATGAATTTTCATGCTCAACGAGCTTATTTCTAATGATATGATAACGCTGGAAATATGTCTCTGTAGTTTTGAGTAGAATATCAAAATCAGTAATTCCACAACACTGGAAACCACGTTTTGTCATTTTGCAACAGTCATTTGCTTTTAAATTACATTTATTCATAATTCCCATCAGGCCCATTCTCTTGCTTTTAAGTTTACGCATCTGAAGCTGACGTTTGATTCACTGCAAATGTAGTTACCATCTACAACACAGGTCAAACTCAGGGCCAGCCGCAATGCCACTTCATCTTTATCTGACTTGGGAGAATGTTTAAAGATGATCATAAACTCGTAACTCATAACTAGAACATTTCATCAAAAGGTGGAATAACTCAGGTGGAGAGCAGCTGATTCATGTCAAACAGTCAGAATTTAGTAAAGGTTTCTGAAAAATTTTACAACAAAAAGTTCCTAATTTTTGTTAAAACTCGTGACAAAATTCTCTCTCTTTTTTTTTCTTAAATGACAAAAGTTTCATGATTTTTGGACAAAAACTTGAAATTATAGAAAAAAAAATGCAACTTGTGATTTTACATCAAAATGTTGGAAAAGGTTTATATTTTCCAGAAGGTTAGAATTTTAAGTTTAAAAGTCACAATTTTGTGACATTTGTAAATGCACAATAAAGTCTTGGATGTTAAAAAAAAACAAACAAAAAAAAACCTCTTAATTTTATGTAAATGCTATGAAAGCTTGGAGTTCGCATCCTAGCAAAATAAAAATAGAGCCATATCACGTTATAGCATGATAAGTTCATTGTACAAACAAGTTTGAACAATATATTATCACGTTATTACAATAAAGTTTTCACGTTTGAACAATATAATATCGCATTATAACAATATACATATTTATCACGTTATACCAAAATACTTTTCACGTTCTTGCAATATAATATTTATATTGTAAAAATGCGATAATATATTATACAAGCGTGAAAGATTTCACATTATAGCATGAAAGGTTTTATTGTTAGAACATAAAATCTTTACATTATAAGCTTACAAACTTAGTCCCACAAACAAACAGTTACGATGTCTCATCTACAGGAAGTGATGAAGTTCTATTTCATGTTTGGACTGAGCCGTGGTGAGATTTTGTTGTTACTGAGCAGCTTAGACAATATTGCAATCAGCATGTGAACGCTGAGAAGGACTTTAAAAGGAATGAGGCCGTACAGGAGGAAGAAGGAGTCTGATCCTCTGGAGGTGGCTGCATTTCTCATTGATCAACTAGAGGAGCATGGTAGGCTCTACATGGAGCTACTGTGCTCTCTCCATCTGTTCCCCTTTTTCTAATATTTTGGCATCCTGGTGCACAACAGCTATCGGGCACGTTTACCCGTACAGAAATGGCGGCTTCAGCTTTGCTGCCAGCATGGCGCTGTTTACATTCTAGAATGTTGCATGCTGGGAATTCCAACGTCACGGTCCAGAGCTCTATGGGTGACATCACAGAGGGTTAAAGGGTTGCACAGTCTGTGGAAGAAACCTTGTGAGGCGTCTCTGGGAGCATGGTAGGTTCTACATAGAGCCTACCATGCTCGTCTAGTTGATCAATGACAAATGCAGCCGCCTCCAGAGGATCAGACTCCTTCTTCCTCCTGTACGGCCTCATTCCTTTTAAATTCCTTCTCAAAGTTCGCGTGCTGATTGCAATATTGTCTGAGCTGCTCAGTAACATCAAAATCTCATCATGTTAAACCATGATATGGCTGGGATGGCAGCTCCAAGCATAAAATGCAAAAAAAAAAAGAAAAAAAGATGTGATATTGTGAAATTTAGTTTTACAACAAAATGTACTTTTTTTTGCAAAAAAGGTTTTTAAAAATTAAATTTGTGATTTAAAAAAAGTTGCAAATAAAAATGTGATTTTAGTACAAAAGCCTCAGTTTGATGAAGAAGATAAATTAAAGATAAACATAGATTTTTCTTAAATTTGAGATTTTATGACTAAAATTAACTTCTTTTTCTACGACTGAGTCCAGCAACTTGCTGGTAGAGAAAGTAAAGAATAACTGCTCTTTCACGGTAACCATGGTGATGATGTGGTTTGACAGCCCTGGTCTGCAACCTAACCCACGACCTCGCCTACATCATTGTGAGCTTTAAGCTTCTGTAAAAGTGTGTCTGTGATTCTCTAAGATTTCTACGGAGTTTAATTTTTATGCCAAGTTGGTGAATTTTTCTTTTTTTCCCAGCCAAATGAAATGAAACAACAAAAGTGTCTGATTAAGAGCATCAACCAGTGTAATGTTAAACGAGACCACTGTCTGCGAGGGTCAATTTGAGTTCATGCTTTTGTATGTTTTGTATGTCTGGTACTTGACAGAAAGACAGGTTGACAACAAGTGTCTGAAAAAGCTGCTGCTCTGATGCAGCTGCTGATCGGTTTCATTGAATATGCCTCCCCGCATGCTGTTGTCTGTCACTTAATTAGCCTCCAGTTTAGCATCACATGCTCCACACGTGTGTCTGTGTGTGCGTGTGCAGCTGTGGGCGATGTGCAGGTGCTATTTGTTAAATTGTCACTCCAATATACAAAAACAGTAGATAAACAGGAAATTATAGACCAATCAGTACACTCCCTGTTCTCCCAGTAGCTGTTGAAAATGTGGTTGCAGAACAAATGGTAGAACATCTGGAGTCTGAAGACCTGCTGCATCAATGCAGTTCAGGTTCAGGACTGGATGGTTCCTGTCCTCTTTAGTCTGCAGGACACGGTGTCCATGGTTTCCACAAAGAATTTAAATGTTGATTCATCTGACGACAGACCAGTCCATTTTTCTGGATGGTGTTCACATATGGCTTCTGATGACGCAGCTTTATCTTGCATTTGTAGATTGCATTCTGTAGCCCCTTTGCCTTCCAAACCTTCTGTCTTCTGACCATCCTGGCATTTACTTGAACCTGTCGACTGGATGCCACTGTGGCATGCCCGCTGGCGTACAGTCCAACACTCCGACCATCACATATTTATATATTTCATATCAGATATTTTGCATCTCTCCTCTCTCTGTCCTTCATCCTCACTGTCCTGTCTCCCTCATGTCTTCCTTTATCCAGCTGACTATCAGAGGGAGGGTCCCCCCTATAACTGAGCCAGTTTCTGCTCAAGGTTTGTTCCCAAGGGGGAGTTTTTTCTTGCCCCTGTTAGTCTTTGTCATGAGCTCTAGGGTCATGCTCTGGGTTTCTCAGAAGCACCTAGAGACAACTTTGTTGTAAACAGATGTTATATTAAGGAAATTAAACTGAATTGAATTATTTATGCTTTATATGACGTCCAACATTTTTGGAATTTGGAGTTGTAGTTTTGCTTTTTTTTTTTTTCCTCCTGATAACGTTCATAAATGCACCAGCTAACTGGTGTTACCACTGACAAATAATGACAACTCAGACGCAATCTGCTTGTCTACAGCCAACATCATGTTTACTCATTATTATGAGTTCACAAAATAGTCACAGTGATGGGCATAAAGGGTGACCAGTTATTTCCTTTGGCCTGAGAAAGATAATTAGGTATGCTTTATTCAGTTCTCCGACATCCACAGATGATGGCTGTTTTTTCATATTGACCTCAGTAACACTAGTATTTATTATCAGAATGTAGAAATTCTTTTAACCGATAAAAACAACGACAAAAAAAACTTGTAACAGGCTCTGTTATCCCACTTGACTGGCAGAGAAAAACAAAATGTGGCACAAACTTATATATTTTAAATGTTCCGACTGAAGTTGTTTTCCTTGAACTTCTTCATACTCGTCAGGGGTCTCGATAGCAGGTCGCCAGTTTTCATCTCACCTCATTTCTGAATCTTCCTCTGTCACACCAACTCACATAATCTCCTCTTTAGTTCAATTCAATTCAATTCAATTCAATTCAATTCAATTCAATTCAATTCAATTCAATTCAATTCAATTCAGATTTATTCATTGTTTATAACGAAACAAGGTGTCTCTAGGCGGTTTGGTTTGGTCTCCTGCTGAAGACTAGATGTGTAAAGAAAGAGCAAGGAGGTGGGACAGAAAGAGGAGAGACACAAAAACACAACATCGCCATGGTAGCACCTGAAAAAAGAGAAGAGAGAAGGGAGAGAGACTACATAAAGAAAGCAATCTGAGACTGAGACAAGACACAGGGTGAGGATGTTCAGTGTACAGGAGTGGCCCTTTGCCACTAGTACCTACTCGACTCAGCTTGGCTTGACTCGACTCGACTCGACTCGACTCACCTCGGCCTCAGTCGTTTTCCATTACAGTTCAGTACTACATTGATGTGGGTGGGGCCTTCATGGTAAGGCAGTGATGTCTTTATATCTGCAAAACAACAAACGAGGCCGCTGAGGCATCCTGGTTGCACCACGGGGCAGGCTTGCTTTCCATTTTTAGCCGTATCAAAGTTTAGTCGTAAAAATAAAGTTGTAAAGGTAAAGTAAATTGCAGTTGCTGTTGCAGAGTTTTAAATATGGCGGGTGTGAGGGAGTCGCTCTCATGACTCATCTGTGACATCACTCTTTGGCCAATCAGTGGACTGCATCCTGGTGACGTTGCATTTTCGGCCAACTCAGCCCGGTTGGAACTCCAGCCAAGTAGGTGTGAAAAAAGCAGGTACAAGCCGGTACTATGACCTAGTGGAAAACCCTTAAAGCGGAAACGAGTCAAGTCGAGCCGAGCTGAGTAGGTACTAGTGGAAAAGGGACTAGGACATACTCAGCTCGGCTCGGCCTATAGCAGCATAACTAGGAGGTGGTCTAAGAGACTACAAAGTTAAGAGGCCCGTTGATTAGAGTTATGTAGTCACAAGGACAAATACAGCTGATGTTATACTTCCTAATGATGTTTCTAAAAGGAAGTGTAGGGAGAAAAATATCGGTCCAAGAACAGAACCCTGTGGAACTCCACAAATGAGCCTATTCCAACTGGAACAATCGCTATTTACATAGAAACACAGAAGTCAATCTGAAAAATATGACTTGAACCATGTCAATGCCAGACAATGTGTTGATTAAAACTGCATAACTTTAAGAGATGTGTTCTGTTGTTGAAAGTACTACTGAGACGAGCTTTGAATGCGAGTTTTAGAGAAGCAGTTGCCCACTTATCTTCCTATTATTACCAGTGTTGTGTGTTGACTCATATTTTAGGGAGTTGTAATGTCAATAAAAGACATGCAGACAGTTCAGTCATTAATTTGGAACAATTTAGAAGCAGCTAATGTGTGGTCAATGGTGATAAGATGGCGATATGACAAAATACATTAGCAGACATGTTTTGCTGTTGAAAGTGCAGTTTTGACTGGCTTTGAATATGGGTTTTGTAGAAGGAGCTTCTTCTATCTCTGATTATGTTTCCGTCATAAAAGCCTTTACCAGTTTGAATCTGGATCGAACTGGAACTTGCTTCTAGTTTTTTAAGTTCCTCCCACAGTTTCTTTTTGATCAATATGCCCACCTCACCACAAGGGTTCTAGTATTATTGGAAAGCCCTGTGTAAAAAGGCGGCCTATTGTGAATAAGCTGTTCTATAGTTAATAAATTTAAACACTAATTCATCAAGCAACAACAATTCTCACCAGCACAGACCATAAAGTACAGCCGTCAATGAATTCTTCTGCTTTTCCACTTCAGATAAAGTAATTCTTACCCTTTTTGGCCACTGGCTTTAATTTGTGCGCCAGGCTGATGACCTGACATCGTGTTGGGATATTCACTGCACCTCCTTTCAGTCAATTCATTTAATTATGCCGTTCCACCCAGGGTGCCAGTGCAGAGCTGCATCTGAATATTGCTTCTTCAATCTGCATGTATAAACAATGGAAGCAGCCGAGAGGAGACGAGGTGACCAAAAGATGCTTTCTGGCACATCAGATGTACATGCATGCACGTTTTCTTGCAAACTGAGGTTGTAGATTTAAGAAGAAAATGGCAAGAAGTTGCATAAGACTGCTCCCCTACTTATTATCACATTTATGAAATCAAATCACTTCAACACTTATCAATGGCAAGATTTGTTTTTGGGTGTGTTATTCTATTTTATGACATATGTGAGTTTATAGTCACCTTCCATCAATGTTGCACATCCCTTGGTCTTCCTGTTCAGTTCACTTCATAAGTTACAGAGTAGCAGAAGGCCAACTGCCAGATTTGAAGCATGTAATTTAATGATAATGATTGAGGCTTGCACACCTCTGGCCAGAAGGAGCTGCTTCAATCTCTGATTATGTTTCCATCATAAAAGCCTTTGCCAGCTTTTACAGTACAAGAATGTTCTTGTGCCGCGTCAGATAAATTGATATTAAGCAATAAAGCTGACCAATCAGACAACATTTGACTTGCTTGACTGACAGCTGGTTTTTGGCTCTGCTGTTGGCTTTGACAGCTTTGTCCTGTCTCTTTGTAGCATGGTGCCACGCAGTTTGGGGAAAATGGGCTTCAAAGGCTCTCTCTACAAATTTACATCACATGACCAAATAGTCATGCTCAGCATGTGGGCACAGCTCAAAAGGAAATGAAGACCTGTTTACTAGTAGAAGATGGACATCTGCATCTGTAACATCAAGTGACGGACCAGACTTATAACTATAGAGACCAAAACTGGTCTTTGCACCAGGAACTGCAACAAAACCTGCTTCCTGGTGGATGGTTGCTGCTTGATGCCGAATAAACTTAGTCTGCAGAGATGTAGTCGTGATCTCCCGTGACTAATTCATCAGCAAAGGAAGCTGTGGTGGTTCTCCTTGTTGACGTGAAAGTTCTCTTATTCAAAAAAGAAAAGATGTGTACAAAAAGGTTTACATGTTTGCATGCGATCACAGGCTGCAAAAATGTCAGGCATGGCTGGATTACAAATCCAACAACTTTGCTTTTAAACGGATTCTCCTGCTTTATTTTAGGAGCTGAGCTGCCATTTAACATGTGTCATCGTAGCGCTTGTGGCAGTTTCACAGTTTCTGGCAATAGCTTTTGTCCCTCTCTCGTCATCTCAACAAAAACAAGCTGACTGGCTGCCTTGTGTGAAGGAACAAGAAGTTTTAGTACCAAGTTCTGAAAAGTTATTGAGCTATAGCATGGACTGGAAAAACAGCGTCAGGCTTTGTTTTGACTTGTTTTTCTTAATCAGCCTTTAACAGATGGACTGCATCTTGTATTCCAAGTTATCAGATTCTATTTCTTGTTCTTCGACTGTTGGCGTTTCCCTTCAGGGCATCCACCACAGCGGATCAATCATTTCCATCTAACCCTGTCTTCTGCATCCTCCTCTGTCACACCATCTGTCTGCATTTTCTCTTTCACAGCATCCAGAAGTCTTCTCTTTGGTCAAGTTATTAGACTCTACTTGTGTATCTGATATTCTCCAAAATAACGACATGACTTGCTATGATGAGGTCGCATAAATCTCCAACTACTGTGATGCTCCTTTCAGCTGTATGAACACTGCTGGATGTCTAAGGGCTGCGGTTGTCATACAGTCCATTATGTTTTACTCCAAATATGGTTTAGGTATGTTTAGTACATATAAGGCCAGTAAAGATTGTTTAAAAACTGTTGATGGTTGGATATCTCGAGCATGACAGACTTTTGCTCTTATATTTGTCCAAGAAAGACATGATACATATCTGTCAGCATTAAGTTCAGACTTTCACTATACATATATATATATTTATACATCATATATTTATATATATATATGTATATGTATAATTAACAATAAGTCTCAGAATGTTCTTAATTAAATGAATTCATATTACAACAATAGTAAAATAGTCACAAAGTGACAGCGCAACAAATACCGGAAACAAAAATGAAGCTGAAGTGCAGATTAAGAATAATAAAGTGAATACAACCAAGAAAACTCAATAGAATGTTAAAAAAGTTTTTCAAAAAGTAAGTGAATATCATTTTTTGGTGTAAAATATTGCCTTTTGTAAAAATCACAGCTTTTTGACACAAAATGGCAATTTAATGTCAGAAAAGTGGAAGCTTTTGTATTTTTCATAAAAAGTTTTGATGGTTAAAAAAAAATATATATATATATATTTGTCCCAAATTTGTTTGTTTTTACATAAAATTAAGACTTTCTGTCATAAATTGCTACTCTTGTCTAACTTTAATGCAACTTTTTGTCATAAAATCGTAACCTTTCAACTTAACGTTAATATTTTTTTGTTGTAACATATTGACTTTCACAGAACGTTTTGATTTAAAATCATGACTTTATATCTTTTCTTTTCTTTTCTTTTCTTTTCTTTTCTTTTCTTTTCTTTTCTTTTCTTTTCTTTTCTTTTCTTTTCTTTTCTTATAAAAACTGCAGATTTGGGAATATCACCACTTTGTAATAAAAAAAAGAAATTTTTTTGGGCTGGATTCAGTTTGACATATGTGACATAAGCGCTGTCAGCCACACTAGAAGAAGTACCATTTTTCTTTGGAAGACTGCAGTAACATTAGTATACGTATAGTAACATTAGTATACGTATACGTACGCTGGTATCTAAGCAACATCAAAGGTTAACGTAGTCAGAACCTCCATTCATTTATTTATCAACAAAAATAAAAAAAAATTTCTCCAGTTGGTTTTAGCTAATCTCACAATTCCAAGCTTCTGCTCTCTGAAGCTACTAGGAAATGATGATCAAATATTTTTGCAGGAACACGTGCAACAGCGGCAGCTTTACCAGTCAAACCTGATCACAAGTATCACTTTTTAGGGCTGTGATGTGTGTTTTCTGTTCGGTCGACATCATAGTCAGCGGTCGGGAGAGTGACAGCAGTGGTTGCTGGGACTGGACCGCCTCCAAAAGTCCAAAAGTAGGAGGTAAGAGGAGGACTGTGGAGGGAGGCACAAGCTGTGAGTCTGAAAGAGGCCAGATTCAGTTCTCAGAAAGGGTAGCGGCTTAGACATACCCCAGACTCAAAACCCTGGAAACAGCTGAAGACTGCGGCTGTGGCAAGAAAAGGAAAAAGAAAAATGGGACTAATAGACTGACAGAATAATGACACAAACTGGAGGAATGAGAGTGCAGATTATAGCTGTAATGCCTCAAAAATAGAAAAAGGCTTACAATGCTGTAGTGCATACGTGTCAAACTCAAAGCCCAAAGAGAGATCTGCAAGACCATGGGAAGACCATCATATACACCTAACCAGAGCATTTCTGTATCAACGTGACTGCCCGTTTGAGTCATCACAGAAATAAACTCAAATAACTGAGCTGGAGAGCAGCCAGGAGACTGTTGAGCTATTTTAGTAAGAAAAGTAACCATTTTACATCAAAAAGTCATGATTGTGCAAATGTGGCGACCAGTTACTTCCACCCGCAGAAAAACTCAGAAATATTACAACAAAAACACAAAATTAAAAAGAAGTAATGATTTTACTCCAAAAGATTGCCAATTTTGTCAAAAATTTTTAACTACAAAAATTATATTTAAAAAAATAGCAATTTATAGTCAAATGTAAAAAGTCACAATTTTTGTGAAATGTATGATTTTCTAACAAAAAGTCTTAACCTTGAAAAACTTGTACTTTTACAAGTTTCTTTTTTACAGTTGAAGTCAAATCTTTCTTAAAACTGCAATTTTACAAAAAAAAAGAAGAAAAAATGCTATTTTTGGAGGTAAACATAAATTTTTGTAACAGTCTTTAAGTTTTGAAATTTAAGATTTTATGAGAAAAATTCACTATTTTTGGAAAAAATTTTTTTGCATTTTCACATAAAGGTTAAAGTCATTATTTTTGTGAAATTTGTGATTTTCCAAATTAAAAAAAAGTTTTACGACAACAAGTTGTTTTTTTATGATTAAAGTAAAAAAAAAACAAAAAAAACACCTCTTATATCTACAATTTTATAAGAAGATTTTGCTGGTTTTGGAGGCAAAGTCTCAATTTTACAATTAAAAAGTCTCAAACTTTTGAGAAATTTGAGATTTTATGACAAAAACACTTCTTGTTCATGACAAACAGTTGTGGTATCTCTAACAATTTGTGATTTGAGAACAAAAAGTTATCATTTTGATAGCATAGCCTAGCATAGCGGCTGAAGTTTTGACGAGTCAAGTAAGCTAATCTTAGCCACAAGAAAAGCAACAAAAGGACTGATTCATAATCTTTCAGTATCTAGATTTTTAAATCAGCGCATGCTGAAGGAATATGGGCGGAAACAGCATCTTAACGTCAAGAAAAACCATCGTAGACTGATTCCAGGAACTAGCGGAAAATCTGACGTCACAGCTGGTTGAGAAAGCAAATATGGTAACCATGGTGATGATGTGGTTCCTGATGATAAAGAGTTGGATGCCCCTGCTGTAGTGGGACAAAATAATGAAATAGCAGACAACATAATCCACATCATACTCCAATCTACGACAGAGTCTTGACGTTGCTCGCAAACACATCAGATGTCTTTCACCTCAATCTGCCACATGCGCCCCCCCCCCCCAAAAAAAAAAAAACAGTGCTGTATATTAACAAATGTTTGAAATCAGGGTGAATTATTTAGCACAAAAAAAAAGAAAGAAAAAAAAAAGGGGGCTGGTTGGGGAATAACAAAACCACTGCGGGGGGTAATCCGGAGCAAAAAAGGACCGGGAAGAGCTTGTGTTAACTGAGATTACGCTCTGTGACATAAATACAGTGCAGAAATTTTGCATCGTCTCCGGCTTTCATGTCTGAGATGAAAATGAGATGTGTTAAACCAATACTTGCAGTGGTAACACGGTGATAAACAAACAAAACGCCACATGAATACCCAATTACCGCCTCGAGTGCGGTAGCTCGTTCTGGGCGGGTTCAGAGTAACCAGAAACCACAGCCTGGCTGCTCTGCACGGGATCATCACAGTTCATCATGCACAGTGGCTGGGCACGCTGCAGACACCCAGCACCATGATGTGCACTTCACGGGGAATTTTTTTTCTGTTTTCATGCACGCTCTTGTTTTTTTACACCAAGACAATAGGGATGTGTGTTTTTTGTCTAATTTGAGTTGTGAGATGAAAGGGTGCACTCTCTCTCACGAGGACATATTTAAATTGGTGGATTTGGGCTGTGTGTACTCTTTGGCTTTGTGAATATCTTTGTTGTGCTGAAAGGGTCCCGAAGCGCTTTTTTTTTCTTTCTTTTTTCAGGCTGGAGTTCAAAGTTTGATCATAGCTCTTAAAACCGAGCTACATTTGTGTGTGTGTGTGAGGGAGTGTATTTAATTCTGGAGCTGATTTTAAGCCAAAATTGTAACAAGGTTTGTGATAAATCTGCTTTGATTATCTCCGCGTGTAATGCGGACCCGACAACACTGTTAAATAGAAGATGTAAAAAAAGAATTAATCATGAAAATGGAGAACAGATGAAAGGCCGTACATAACATTGTCTCTCATTTAACGAGCTTCGGCAGCAGGACGGAGAGAGAAATTCATGTCAAATTGTCCATCTTGGCTTTCACAAAGATCACCTGTCTCTCCAGAGGTATTCTAATATGGCAGATGGTGCTAATTATCAAGGGTCACCCCCCCTTAACCCCACCCCAACACACACTCAGTGTTTGAGCTTGTTCATGGAGTGACAAAGCCTCTTAATATAGCATCTAATATATTTTGTGAAAATCCTGCAGATGCCAGAGTTCACACTTAACAGAGGATGAAATTAGTAAATGATGCTGCAGAGAGCCCACAAACAAGTTTCATTGAATTGCTTATTTGGACTGTCTTTAGACCCCCCCACCCCACCCCCGCCTCACCCCCCCACCAACTTATTTTCCTTCTTCCTTAGTTTTACAATAAAAAGTGAAAATTTACTTAAATCTGCAATTGTACAAGAAAGTTTTGCTATTTTTGGAGGTCAAGTCACAATTTTATCATAAAAAGTCTAAATTTTTGTAAAGAAATTTGAGAGTTTTACAGCAAAAATGCAATATTTCTTGACAAAAAGTTGTTAAAAACTCGCAATTTTGGTGAAATTTGTGATTTTACAACACAAAGTCTCAATTTTGAAAACTTTCTAACTTTACAACAAAAAGTTGTTTTTTAATGATTAAAGCCAAATTCTTATTAAATCTGCACTTTTATAAGAAGAAACTGCTATTTTAGGATCAATTTCTTTTGATAAAAACTATATTTAAGTTTTGAGAATCTTTGATTTTCATGAAAAAAATGAATTCCTATTTTTGGACAAATGTTGCAGTTATAAAAATAATGTTTAAAAAAAAAAAGATTTATGAACAAAAAATTGTTATTTTAATACCATGCCCCAGCTTTAACGTTTAACACTAAACAAGGAGCTAAGTGAGCTAACCTCAATAAAAAGACCTATAATCCTTCAGAATCTCGATTTTAAAGCATGTTTTTTCCATTCCTAACATGCAGAGCAGGTTTGTGGCTGTATTTAAATCTGTTCCACTTTCCTCGTTCTGCGTGTTAACCTTTGCAGTGGTATTTAATTAAAGCTTCACACCCAACCCCAAAACCCCAATCTTTTTGCCACCTCATCCTCTGCAGAACTATGGCAATTAGCACGACCTTAAAACCTCGGCGAGAGCCCTGGCACTCGACCCCCCGTGCGTTACGCTCCTCTTTTGCCCGTTAAACCACCAGTTCTGCCTGTCTGTCATCCTGACCCCGGTGTGCTGTGGTTGTGCTCACACTCAGTGGGGTACCTACTGATTATTGTGGCCTCTTTGCTTTGCAAGGGGCCTCGGGGACCACATCAAGACACAAGTAGAGGTCATGGGTCCCTGAGGTTCCTCGAGGACTCCTCCTTGTGTCCTATAACCCCAAATCATCGTTGCTTAAATGAAGAGATGATCAGTTTTTTTTCCCTCCCCGAAGGGTGGCCTTACTCAGACAAAGGAAAGATATTCAAAAATTAACTCCATACAATTCTCATGAAGTTCTTTGCGCTTCTTTTAACCCTTAGATCAGGGGTGTCAAACTCAAGGCCCATGGCCTACATCCGGCCCACAACTTCACTTTATTTGGTCCCTGGAAGCGTTTAAAGAAGGTCTTAAACTTCTAACTAGAACATTTCTGAGGAAACGTTTGATTCAGTACTGACATCAAAAAGTGGAATAACTGAGGTGGAGATCAGCTGGTTTATGTCAAAAAGTCAGGATTTAGTAAATGATTGAAAAAGATTTTACAACAAAAAGTTGGTACTTTTGTCTAAACATGTGATTTTTGTAAAATTAACTATTTATTAACAAATTGATTTTAGGACAAACAGTTATGCAAAACTATTGTAATGTACAGCTGATGTTTTCGAACATAAAATTCTAATTCTAAGTTTAAAAGTCTCAATTGTTGTGACATTTGTGATTGTAAGATTAAAAATTCTCAGTTCCTGGGGGGGAGGGGGGTCTTCTTTCAAAATTTGTAGGTTTACCACAAAATTAATTGTTAACCTTTTAGCGACTGAGTCCAGGAACTAGAATCTAAATCTGAATACGTAACTGGTTAAGAATAATCCGCCCTTTAATGGTAACCATGGTGATGATGTGGCCCTTTAACAGTAACCAAGGTGTTGATGTGGCCCTTTAATGGTAACCATGGTGATGATGTGGTCCAGGATGAAATTGCTTGACACCTTAGACTAGGAACTTGCTGTTTGACTCTACGTTCGTGTCCATTCACGGACACAACCAGCTGCATTGTCAACGTTATTTGCGTACTACGCGGGCAGAGCGCGTAATACTGAACCGTATAAGCAGCAGGAGAAGTAAATATTTTATTTATGTTGCAGTCACAGTTAGATTTTTTTTTAAAAATCCAGTGTCATTTGGAAATGTCATGAACAATGAAACCAGTGTTTTTGTTTTTTGTTTCTGACGTGTAACATTGATGAGAAACACCGTCAGCATTTGACGGTTAAAAAATGTGGTCAACAAGTGCTCTGATGTACTCTAGCGCCACTAACGTTCAAGTGAATATTTTTATGAGTGCATGCAGGACCCACGTGAACAAAGGATATGTGTTCAGCCATGATGTGTTTGCATACGCGATGTTAACAGCAAGTATATTCCAAGCCTTAGATGCACCTTTGTCACGTTAATGTTCCTACGACACGAAATGTGCTTGTAACAAAAACAAGCTATAAAAATGTTATATTTATACGAAACAGCTGAACCCAGTATGGTGCTTATGTTCTATAATTCATGCAAGATTGCGAAAAAAATAGTTTGTTTTTTTTTGGTCTAGGTCTTGAGCTGAACTAGTCTTGGTCTCAACTTGGTCTGTCTTGGTCTTGGTCTTGATAAAAATGTGCTTGTAACAAAAACAAGCAATAAAAACTTTTTTTCAAAAAGAATCTTTCTCATCATTTAAACCAGCATCAGTTCTAGTCATACATATCAAACATTGATGGATTTTTTAAATTTTAACCCTTAAATTGACACCTTTTTGTCTTGTTGAACTTCAATTTATTGTCTAAAAAACCCCCAAAACAATAAATTGTGTATTTTGAACATACTTAATTTTCATACTTGCTGAAACACTTGTGTTATTGACCTTTTTTTTCGCTCACAGGAATCCATTCAATCATCCTAATTGTAATTTTTCTCCATGATCCATAAATGGTTAGAAATTAGGTAATGTGGAAGGAAATTCCTCAGAACACAAACTTAAAGCTCCAGACCTCAAATGAATTGGAGAAATGAGAAGATGCACACTTTTGAACTTTTTTGTTTAGAGCAGAATCAAAAAATAGTTTCCAATGAGTGCATAAATGTGCCAAAGGGTCAATAATGCTAACATTTCAGTCAGTAAATGAAAAATGCATCAAAAATGCTCAACATCCTGCGTTTGATTATCAGCTCAAATCTATTTAAGAACTGATTTGGAGTCGCTTTAGTTGGTGGTTGTAGTTGAGCTGGTGATCATTTCAAATATTTACCCTACAAATACGTCCTTCCACTTTAAAACCTCTTACTTGTTGCAGTACGGCATGATAAAATATGCATTACTATTATTTAGACTTGTAGTTCTCAAGACCGGTCTTGGTCTCAAGACCAATTTTTTGTAGTCTTGGTCTTGTCTCAGCCTCGACCGTCTTTGGTCTCGGTCTTGTCTCGGTCTCGGATCTCTCGGTCTCGCAATGTCTCGGATCCGGTCACGGATCCATGGAGGAGGATGCAAAATGTCAGCGACCTCGTCAGTGGTCAGGTTTGGTTTTGTAGTTTGCAACACAACAGTATGGTGTTCCTGCACACAATCTGTCAATAAGTCTTTAATATTTTAAATTCATGTTTCATCTCCAAATTAAGTACAATTTAAATCCATCCATCCGTCCATTAACTCCCGCTTATCCGATGTGGGGTTGCGGGCGCAGCAGCTCGAGCAGGAAAGTCCAGACATCCCAATCCCCATCCACCTCCTTCAGCTCTTCCGGGGGAATACTGAGGCATTCCCAGGCCAGCTGAGAGACATAATCTCTCCAGCGTGTCCTGGGTCTGTCCCGGGGCCTCCTTCTGGTTGGACATGCCCGGAACACCTCTCAAGGGAGGCATCCAGGGTCCATCCTCACTACATGCCGGTACCACCTCAACTGGCTCCTCTCGATGTGAAGGACCAACGGCCGACACCGAGTCCCTCCTGGATGACTGAACTTCTATTTTTTGAGGTGGAAGGTGGTGCTGGAGTCTTGTTATTCTGTTAGATGATTTTGGGACTAGTTAATAGTCATGTCAGTCCTTAACAGCATTTGAGTCAATCCTCAGATAGTGTAGA
>JBAMYA010021679.1:0-16685 GCA_037176975.1 Arrhamphus sclerolepis | reverse complement strand
CTTAAGCAGTATAGTTTGTATTTTATATTGTGCTTTTTATATTTTGTGTATATGTGCAGGTGACAGCACTGCATTTTATTTACCACAATTACTTCACAAACAGGTGCATCCACTCATGAGAAAAGGTATTTAAGGTGGCCAATTGCATGCTGTTTTTCCTCTTTGAACCTCCTGTGAAGAATGGCAACATGGGGGCCTCAAAACAACTCTCTAATGACCTGAAAGAAAAAGATTGTTCAGCATCATGGTTTAGGGGAAGGCTACAAATAGCTATCTCAGAGATTTCAGCTGACAGTTTCTGCTGTGAGGAACATAGCGAGGATACGGAAGACCACAAACACAATTCATGTTAAGGCCAGAAATGACAGGCCAAGAAACATATCCGAGAGGCAAAAGTGAAGGATGGTGACAACGGTCAAAGACAACCCACAGACCACCACAAAGAACTACAACATCATTGCTGCAGATGGTGTCACTGCGCATCGTTCAATTCAGCGCACTTTACACAAGGAGAAGCTGTATGGGAGAGTGAGGCGGAAGAAGCCTTTTCTACACAAACGCCATAAACAGAGTCGCTTGAGGTATGCAAGACAAGCCAACTTCATTTTGGAATAAGGTGCTGTGGACTGATGAAAAAAACACTGAATTATGTGGTCATAACAAGGGCCGTTATGAATGGCGGCAAAGGAGCACAGCATTCCAAGAAAAAACACTTGCCAACAATAAAATTTGGTGGAGGATCCTTTCTGCTGTGGGGCTGTGTAGCCAGTGCTGGTACTGGGAATCTTGTTACAGTTGAATGTTGCATGGACTCCACTCAATATCAGCAGATTCTTGAGAGTAAAGTTCAACAATTAGTCACAAAATTGAACCAGGGCTGGATATCTCAACAAGACAACGACCTGCTCAAAATCTACTCTGGCATTCATGCAAAGGAGCAAGTACAATGTTCTGCGATGGCCATCCTAGTCCCCAGACCTGAATATCATTGTAAATCTGTCGGATGATTTGAATCGGGCTGTCCATGCTCGCCAACGATCAAACCTAACTGAACTGGAGATGTTTTGTAAGGAGGAATGGTCCATCCAGAATCCAGACACTCATTAGAGGCTACAGGAAGCGTTCCAGAAACTGTTATTGTTATTTTTGCTCTACGAAATACTGATGGGATTTTTCTGTTGAGGTGCCCAAATCTTTGCACCTGTATAATTTTGTTTTGATGTATATTGCACATCTTCTGTTAATCAAATGAACCTAATTTCACTACTGAAATGTTACTGTGTCCAACACTTATTTGATCGACCAAAATGAAGTTGCTGATCCAAACACCCAGTGATCTATTAATGAAAATAATGGAAATTGCTGCCCAAACTTTTTCATACCACTGTATAACCCTCAATCATTTCCTTCTGTAGCTTTACGAGCTGAGGAGGAACAGTATAGCTCAGCTAATTACAAAGGATTTCAGACAATTTATACAGGTGGAGTACATAAAGTAGAAAGCTGTTCTAATGCTACTACATAATGATGCAGAACAATGTTCTTAATTTCCATTAAAAAAAACACCCATAAAAAATAAATATTGAACAAAGTTACACTGCAGCAGTAATGATTTCGAAAAAAACAAAACATAATAAAAGTCATTTGGTTATCTCTAAATTATCAATGTCTAGTTCCAAAATGGCAATAAATTCCTTGAAGAGAGGAGGGCGAAAAATAGCAAATGGTTTAACTGCATCCTAGTGACAAATGCTGGGTTGAATTCATTATAACTTCTTTCCCTTCTATTTACATGACTGAACCAGCTATAACTGCACTAAAAATGGGGCAGCTGTGTCTCAAGTTAATATTCATTTTGGTCTTCCAAGATTCGGTCCTTTGACATTGGTTATTTAACCCCCATCCTCTTCATGACACCTAATCCCTCTTTGCCCTTGATGGTCTCACCTGCCTGTTTGTAGAGATAAAACTGCTCAATACTGCCATTGCTGCATGCCTTGTAGAAACTAAAACAACTTTAAATGGGTTAGAAGTGTGGACCACTTTCTAAACATTTCATTTTTTGCATTTTAATCTTTCATTTCAGCATTCCTCTGAGTGACAGAGCGATTTGATCCTCTGGAGTTTTCAGCCATCCTGCAGGCTGCTGTCACTTCTTTTCTGTATTGTCACTAATCACACTGCTTTTATTTTGCATACCTTACACTGCTGTTTTGAAGAAGGTGAAACAAACTAGGACTACAGATATGAGCATCTGTTTAAGTCGGTGAGATTTCCTTTGCTCACTGATGGTCCCATGAACGAATGACAATGAAACGAGAATGTCAACACCTTTTCTACTTTCATTCTGTTACAGGATGTAAACAGTAGGAAACTGTGGTTCCACTGATCTATTGTTGCCGGGTGATAAACACAGTCCCAGCTGCTACGTAGTTTTGGATGGCAGTGCTAAACAGCGAAAAGCTGATTAAATGTAGGAACGATAGGTCACTAAACACAAGATTCCCCGAAAGTTCTTCAGGTTTGGGCCTGTAAAAACATTGTGGCATACCAGCATGTCTTATCCTGTAAATGGACGATATCCCAGTCCTTGTCCCAGCAAGTATAATTTTGACATTGCTAGAAAGCAGCAGATAGATGAGTCACTCTTTGAGCATTTATCAAATGCCTGATGGAAAAAAGAGGGAAGAAAAACCTACAATGCTGCTTCATAACCATCATTTTACATTGAATGAGTCATAATACAGTATTTAGATCCTGAGTTTGAGCTAATTTAGTTTAGTTTACTCCATCCCAGCTTATACTACACCTAAATCTGTTTTTCAAGATAATGGATAAAAAAAATAAAAAATAACACTGGCTTGTGTATTATTGTTTAAAAGTCTGAAATTTTGCATTTTGACTTGATATTTAAAAAAACAAAACATTTTCTTACATGAGCAACATCTTCCAACGTCAGAGCAGTCATCCTACACACCACTGTTAAGTTATTTATAGCACTCACAATGAAATTAAATATAGAAAGACAAACAACTGAAATAAAATCTATGAAAGGGAACTGTAATTTTTGTTTTACAACCTTTTTTCCCCATTTCCACTTCAATGTATCAGGCTTCAGCCTCTCTTAGAAAGTGTCTGCTCCTGATCTGAAGCATGAATAAGTCGCATATTTTTTTCACCATCCATTCTTCTTTCTACTTTACGTGTTCGATAAAATGAGGCCTTTACGTATATACAATATTTCTACTTTTGAATAAATCCGTGATATAACCTCAGAGTCAATGGGTTCAACAATGTGATGCCAAGTGGCATTTTCTTATTTGTCATTCGTCAAACAAGATAAAATCTTCTGCTATTTCACACATAATGCAAGTACTTGTATTTCTGCGCTCTCTCCCTCTGCCTCTCTCCAATTTTCCAGATCAATACTACCCTGTTTATCTAACCAACCTGATACAGCTACCGATTCCACAGCACAGCCGCCTATTGGTGTCTGTGTGTGTGATTCTGCACGTGTCCCCCAGGCAGCAGCAACATTATACAGGCTTATGGTTTTCATCCCAACTGGAAACTGTATCTTTATGCTCCTAAAAATAGAGCAAGACATTTTTCTTTTCTCTCCAAAACACATTATACTCTCCATTGCCCTAAGCAGTACTGCCCTCTGTTATAAAGTCACATAACTTAATAATGATCCATTCTACAATAAAGCTAAAGGAAAAAAAAAACAAAAAAAACAAACAAACAAACAGAAAACGAGTCATCAAGTGAACAAGAAGGCAAATTAGTGATGGTGACGCAAATGAGGAGTACAAAGTGTTTTCTGTGAATGGCTAGCTGAGTTATTAAACATGCAACTAGAAAAAGGACAACAATACAAAAAGATGAACAAAATAAGTAGAAACTGAGACAGACACTGATGTAAAAACTATAAACCATAAAACGGTGAACCAGAGTAAGTTACGCATGTCTGGGATAATGCTATATATAGCTATATATAAAATTTTATTCACAGTGTTCAGACCCCTAAAGTTACGATTTATTATTCAAAATAAGATTTTGCTGTACAAAATACAAAAACACGGAAACTAAAGCAATATTGCATAATGCTTTGTTGAAGATTAAATTGGACCTAAAAGTTGGGCTGAAATGCTTGGTTTTATTTCATCTAACTCAAACTTAAGTTTGAGTTTTTTAAAGGGTGAGAATTCATTGCTCTGAAGTCAACTCCTCTTTAAAAATAGTAATTTAAAAAGCCATTTCATATCAATGATGAATAAAACAAGATTCCTGTCTTTCACATTGCTTCCGATGGAAAAAGTAGTGCTGATGACTGTTAGAGATTTTGGATCTGCTGCAGAAGCACACAATGATTAACAGCGGCAAAGGTTTTCATGAAGTCAACAAAGAGGATGACATAAGATCTTCCTTTGACAACCACTGACAATATCATCTGTAACCACGGTAACAACTGCAAACATACTTTTAACACCTGAAACCAGACTGAAGAGAACTAAACACAGAATTACTTGAAAGGAATGATTTGAGATGATTATTAACCAATGCCTCAAGGACTTCAGCAAGGTAAGAGCTAGGAGAAGTTAAGAGCAGACAAAAATATGCACTCTTTGAATGAATGTCCCTCTAGTTTTGTTTAGTCTTATATAACATGGGAAGAAAAATGTAATATGCTGGAGTAGAGGCTGATTTCCACGATGATCAAAATTTCAAAACAAATTCAATTATATGAGACAGAGGGAGGGTTAAGAGTTACTAAAAGATATAACAGTGTGAAGCAATTCTGCTGAAAAGACTTAGAAGGGAGTAGGAATGTAGTACAGCCATAAATAATGCTAAATTTAAAAATAAATACTGGATAATAACAATAAACAAAGAGTAATAAGAAAAACCTAATTGAGATAACAAACCAGACTGTCAATTCAGAAGAAAATCTATGAGGAATGAATGAAATATCTTTGAAATGTTTTGGTCAAAATATCAAAGCAATGTAGTACAACAACTCCCTCAACATAATTTTACCAACTATTTCATAGTGGCCAGTTATAGGCTGTGAAGTCACTTGTGTGTATCTGTGAGGTTTGCTTCTTTTGAAATCTGCCATCAGAAAAAGAACTAATGCTGCATGATGTGCAGTTTGGTGAAGAAAAAGATGAGAAGACGAGGAAAAGATCAGAAATGTGAAATTTGATCAGGACACAAACACTCAATATTTGCACATAAAATTTGCACACAAGTCAAAGAAAGGGTGATTTTATTAACTATTATTAACTTCTACACAGCTTTTGTATGCTATTGTTTAATTAGACTTATCAGTCCTCCATGAAATTAGATTAGTTTTTATAGGACATACACTACATGTCTTTTCTTCAACAGTATATGATCCAGTAATACTTTAAAAAGGATATTAATATGTAGAAACGACTAGAAACGTTAAATGGCTACCTTAACTTGGGGGGGCGTGATCAGCTCATTTAAATATATTCTCAAATTCTAAATGAGTAAAACTGATATGGCCTCCTTTCACTGTTGTTTTTCAGGGTCCTATATCTACTTTCTCAACCTGCACTCTAATCATGAACATGAATGTTTGCCAAGTGTTTGTTTCCAACAAAGAGGTGAAGACACATCTGAACAGACTGAAGCACAATAAGACTACCCATCTAGATGATGTCAGCCCCAGGGCCCTGAAAACCTGAGCAGACAAGCTATATGAGATCCTACAGCACCTCTGACTTTGCAGTGGAGCAGATTGCTTCGTGGAACGTTACTGAAAAGTACACTTGTTTGTGAATAGGATTAATATCACTGGTTCAGAAAACATGATTGATGTTTGATATGCAGTTGTTATCCTTTTCCCATTCATTAGCATGATTACCTACAATGATCTTGTAAAATGATTTTGACCTTAAAATCTGAATATGAAGTGAAAAAAAAATATGAAGTGAGGCGTGGGCTTTGGTGGAGGACATGCTCCCTTGTGAGAAGAAATTGTTCATCACAGAGAAAGAAGAATAATCAGAAATTAATAAACAGAGTAAGTATTTGGACAATCTGGTAAAGATATGTTATTTTTTACAGAAAATATTGCCTTGCAACTGAGTTATTTAAATATAAATGCCAAAATAAATGCACTGCCTTGACTTGTACTTGCTTACAAGTCAAACAGACAGTCATTTAAATTCATTATGTAAAAGTCAGTCTGTAAAAAGCCAAGGTTGTATGTGTCCTCAGATTTTTGGATCAAAAATTCAATATTCAATAGCATTTATTCCACTGGCTCCTAAATGTCCATCAATAACAGCATTAATGGATTTAACAAAAACTACATCATGAAAAACGACATAAATTGACAAGAGGCAGAGCTTTTATGGTTTAGAGTGGTTGCTGTCCTTTTCTGCTTTTGTTCAAGGTTCTATTTTTAGTCCAGCAGGCTCTGGTTTGGTTTGGCTTCAAACTGTGTCTGGCCTTCATGAGACACACACATACTGAGAGTAGAGAGTAGGTAAACACACCAGCATGACATGTTGATGAAAAAAGAAAAGGAAAAAAAAAAGAGGATAAAAGAAATAAATGAGTTGGTACTGACCAAAATATTGCAAAAGACAGATTTTAAAACCACCAACATCACCATAGTAATAGTATGTGTATGAGCATGTTAGTCATTGTGTCCTTTTATATGTAATAAAATGTTGTTTATGAGAATAAAATATGAGTATAAGCATTAAAAACAAAATCTGGTGCACGTGTGGTTTAATACTTGGGCCTTGGGTGCTCATGTTGCTAGAACTCCTCTGATCAGCAGGATGTAGAGTGGGTGGGAGGCGCAGCCACAGTACTGCACATGCTGTTTGTCATTGTGGATTAGCACATCTTCTGCTTACCTGAGTGAGAATATCCAGCTGACCTATGATGTGTTCCAGGGTGTTTGCTAAACTAGAGGGAACCGTTCCATCTGAGGCACGGGACTGCGCTTGATCCTGGTGTGGCGGCTGCTGTAAACTCTGGCTCTGAGTCTGCTGGGTGGAGGAGGACATGATGCTGGGGCCTCTGTGCGTCTGGGCAGGAGTTGCTCTATTGCTGTCATTACAACTGTAGCTCTGTGTGTGGGCAGCACTTCCAGATTCCTGTCTGTTAAGATGCTCCACGGGTTCAGATGTCTGTGAACAGAGAGGACGGGGGTGTACTGTAACATGTAATGTACTTAGGTCATGACAGAGAAAAGCACTCAACTGTAGAAGGGCGTCTTCAATATGCAATATACACTACAGAGACAATAAGATCATATCTTTTGTCTTTATCGCTTTGCGCTAGCAAAAGAAAATGATTCAACAACTCAACAACACTGCCACTTCTTGAACCCGGTGTTGCACAATTCTACGACAGCGGTGTTTTTAATTTGAAATGTTAAGAAAAGAACAAAACTACTGCTCCAGTTTTTAACTGCAGAAATTAATGACTTACATTTTTCCAATCTTCTAATGAATTTCAAATGACAAAGGTGTTCATTTTTTATGATAAGCATTTCTTGCTCAGGGATTTACAAACAATATGTTTTTCTTTAGCTCTTTTTTTTTGTCTTTTCTGAACAGGGAAAAATGAAATATCTGTTCAGATCAGTCTGTTTAGATCGAAGCATCTTCTAAAATATTAAAGTAGGGATTTAATGCCATTAAAAAGATTTAATCCAAGTTAATGTAGTTAATGAACACATTTTCAACTGATACAACTTTTACTGAAACAGATGTGAAAATACTGTAGAGCCTCCAAATCATTAAACCTTTAGGAGAAATATTATGACACAGAAGGTAAAAACTTCAAGATGAACTTGCAAATGTAGATGATTCATAAGGAGGAAATTACTGACTTGTGTTTCTGCGCGCACACACACACACACACACACACACACACACACAAGTCAGTCTGCTTGTGTTGTGATTAATTCAGTGAGGCATAAACACATGAAGGTCGGTGATTACATCTCTTCATGTGTCTGTGACTAAAACTGCAGACATATACGTATAGGTTCCTTCATCTTCTGTGTCTCTCTGCCATATGTGCCTCTTAACTCATGTGTATGTATGCAGCAGCTGTGCTCCGTTCCAGCAAACGAGACGAGAACTGTTTTACTCATCACCACACGTCAGGAACCCGTCTTAGAAAACAAAAAAAAAATAAGAAAATGAGTACATCTACGGAGTGAACATATAGCCTTTGAAATCACATCTCATAATGTTTCTGTCTTACTCTGATTCTTCTTATTCTGATGCCTTTGACCTGTAAAACCAGAAAACTTGTGACATCAAGTGTGTTGGCATGACTAATATATTTGAAACTTTGTAAAACACAGAAACAACGCAGGAGATAAAACGATGTTAGAGAGGAAGATTAGTTCTGCATAACAATTCAATGTGAGATTTTTATTTATTTATTTTTTATTATTCTCTATACTACTATATTTTTCTTGATGTTTCTTATTTCCCTGCTACATTATTGTGTTTATGCTGCTGTAATTATGTGGATTTCCCCACTGTGGGACAATTAAAGGCCTGTTTCATCTTATCTTAATAGTGATACCACACAACACACACACACACACACACGCACACAAATAAATTGATGAACAAGCAAACCAGTAACACTGATGTGTTTAAATAAAACCAGATGGTAATCTTACATTAAAATATCTTGATTTCTATTTGACTTAAGCAAAATAATTGTTTTCTTTTGGGAAAAAAAAAACTGTCTCTCAAAGTCTTCTTTTCCTCCAATCAGCAAAACCCACCCAAAGTAACTTTGGACTCCCATCGTAGCAGTCACCGACGGCAGTAAGATGAAGCTTGCTCACAGAGCGAGAGTGGACATCATGGCAGGGTCACAAGGAGACACAAATAAGTAATGACCAAAGAAGCAGACAGGAGACGTGGCTTATTTCTATTTGCACAAAGTCTTAAAACAAATCAAAGTGTTAACCATTACCATTCTTTCATAATTTCAGATACAGCTACTGTATCGAGCTTCTGAACTGTATAGATGCTATTGGGGGTTTTGATATGTACATTGCAATGGCAAGGCTAAAACAATAAATTGGTCTACAAACTTGACACGTACTCTACCACTGCACTGTGAATCAAGGGAAAATCCTGTTATATAGAAGTGTGCACACACACACACACGCACAGACAGACAAACGAGAAAGCAAACACTGTAACCTCCCTTTTAATGAATCACCTGAAGTGGAAAAACAAACAGTGGAAAATTTCCCAAGGTCGAAATTAATTTGACAGAATCAGCCATCAGTACACCTTGCAAGCTGGATGTAAAACCATTCATCACAGACACATTCACACAAAAAGCAAACACACTAACTGTAGTGTTGAGGTGTAAAATTCAAGATCCTTTTCTTTACAACAGCAGCTGGTCATTTTACAGTTTTAGTCTTGAAAGCATTCCCACAGCCAAAAGTGACTGAGCAGGATTAAAGTCAATCCAAACTACCCCTAAATTATAGACCGTCTTTAATCCTCCAAAATCATAAGAATGTTTTATTTTATATATTTTTTGGGTTTTGAGCCTCGTGTAAACCTTGTTACTAAGCTGTTACCAGTCTTAAAACAAAAAGACATATAGCCCGGCAGCATGTCATGACGCATGTCAAGTGCAGCATCAAACAACAGAAATCATTATTTTCCCTGACAATAAAAAGTCAGATGATGCTACGAGGTGAAGCAGCTTGCCACGGCCGTGTTTACTGTACTAAGCGCTGGGAAGAAACAAAATTTCAAGTGTCTGTATATATAGCAGAATTGACACTAAAGTGGACCTTGACTTGCAGATGTGCCATCTGCTGGCAGTTTGAGAGGTTAAACAGCTCTTTTGCATTCTGTGTACGGCCCCAGAGTTTCCTCCCTTTATGGCATCCATATGTAAGTCATTGTTTTCTTTGTTTGTTTGTTTTATTTCTTCACTTTATCAAAAGGTGAATTTTAAGTATTTCAACTTAAAAGGAAATCGAGTTCATGTTTGTACGGCTTGCTTTGTAACAAGTGAAAAGGTAGACCTGCGACTGGTAAATTACAGGTTCTTGATTATCAGCTGGTTGCTTGTGGCTCTATGCTAATGATGATCCTGGCAGAGTGTACGTGGCCCTTACTAAAAGGACCTGGTTGCCTGTGGTGTCTAATTCATTTAAAAACCTGTGTGTGTGAAAACTGAGCATGCATGTGGAAGACCTGCAGCATGTAAATGTGATACAAGTGTGCAGAATGTGAGGAGGCATTTCTGACTCCACATTCGGCGAGCACAGGGTTGAGATGAATGCACATTTGAACTCATTCTTCCTGCTGCTCAACACAACTCGTTATGCAGAAAGCACTCGTCTAAAGTGTTTTCCTGTGTAATACCCCTTTATGTTTGCCTGTGAACACAGGCCAGCAATGAAGCTTGTGGTTTATGCAACTGATGTGGGACGGAGGAATCACAATGTCATTTTTGACTGATTTCTAACATGTTATGTTACTTTAGCTTTCTATCTGTGTTGGGTTGTTTTCCCAATCTCGAAAACAATGTGTCCAAAAGAGTGATCAGTACCAAGTGTCTGTATTAAACCTCAGATCAGGGAAATAAAACTATTTAAGAATAAAACTGCCTTTCCAGTATTTTTCAGTTTAGTGTTTGATCTCAGGCTAGGCATTGTAATGTCTCTATCACTTAATAATTTGCTTTTAAGGTAATATCTGAGCGCAAATGATGCCCAAATTCCCATTTGTATGGTAGCTCAAAGCTGTGGAGCAGATCTTAAATTAGACACACCTCATGTCAGAGTGGGGTCAGGTGATTTACGGGTGGTCTGTTATTTCTTTAAACGTCTAATACAAAAAATAGAAAGTACCACATTGGAGAGGTAGCATCTTAGACCAAAACCAGTCAAACAAACCCAAAAACAAAACCAACTAAGGCTGAATGAATTTACTGTTTTTAAATGCCTTTGAGGGTTTTCTTTTATAAAATATCTTTGTCTTTTTAATCATCTAACTAGTTTAAACTAGTTTGTTGTAATGCTCTTGTTATTTTGTGAAGGGAGCTACTGTTATCCACTTCCTTTATCTCTCACTCATCCTCTCCCTGCTCATGCTCATTCGCTCCTCTAGATTGTTAGCCTCTCTGTAACTCCAGTGCTCTCCTGTCTCCATCACTTCCCTGTCACACCCCCTACTTTCTCTTTACCCCCTGATGTCAAATGTGTTTAACTGGTGTCAGAACAATACAACCTGCCTTCCATGCACACACTTTTATGCGCACACATAACACTGTATCAGCATGACTGTTGAATATACCTGATTACACTGCCAATGATTCTTTTAAGAGAGAAAAAAAAAAGGAAAATAACAGTGTGGGAGATGAAAGTTTAGACAGTTACTGCAGTCTATGAAACCCCTCCCTGCTCTCTCTCCACATCTGAAAGCTGAGCTGAGCTGAGCAGTCCAATGGTTTGTGTGTGTGTGTGTGTGTGTTGAGCTGTGAAGAGAAGCCGGCTACAAGAGTGCAGCTCGTCTGTCTGCACACGTGAGTGAGAGAAAGACCCAGATGTGAAGCTAGAGCAAGAGAGATGGTGATGGTGGGGGGGTTTAGAGTGGATGTGATCAGAGAGTACTGATCCGCCTGTCAGAGATGGCTGGAACTCACTCACATACACACACATCGATGAATCTATGCACACATGGCACAGAAGGAGCAAATTAAGATTTGTTCAGCTGTGGTGAGAAGACAGACGACCTGACTGGGACGAACGCTCAATCTTCCGCTGGTTAGACTTCCCTTCAAAAATGTCTTGCTGTGTTTAACAAATAACCCTGCATGTTCCCAGTGAGCTGCCTATAAAGAACAGTAAAAGATAATGATGTTAAACTTGCAAGTTATGAAATCTCCACAGATTTGACTTCTGAAGAGCAGCAGACATGAGTAGGCTCTACCTCTGCATCAACTGACACATCATTATTGTCTCATTAGTCAACTTCTTCCTTACAAAAATAATGTTATACTGAATGCTGAGCAGAACAAGGTTTTTAATCACATATGTGAAGTTCAGCAATTTAAACACAACCATAATATCATTTAAATTATTTTTTGATTGTTTGAATGTAGCAGTTAATCCTCCGATTTATTTACTGATACATACTGTTTTCTCTTAATTTGTGTGTTCTTTTTCACTCGCTGGTCATTGATATTGTGGGTTGGTTAAAATAAATGGGGTGATTATAAGAACGCTAAAACAAGTTAATGACTGGCCCTTCTCCACATGCTTGCTACGTCCAGGTACAGGACCTCTAGCAGGTACTTTCAACTGGGAAGATAGTTCATGCTAAAAACCATTTCCCCATTCTCTTGAAAATGTCTTATGGTCATGTATTAATAAGATATATATATGTCCACACACACACACACACACACACTTCTGCTAATGTAGAAGATACACAATATGTGATAATCCTTGCTTTCATTTTCATTTTGACTCCATTTAGTAGTTTGAGACGAGTTTTTATTATTATTAGTCTTTCACGATGTATTGATACATAATAAGAAGAAGCAGCTTGTCCTTCTTCTTAAATAGGAAATGGAAAACATTTTAATGGTTTATAGATGAATGATAGCATCATCGATGGATGCAAGGACATCCTGCAACAGGATGTCTGTGTCTGTTAAAAATATTTATATATCAATACTGTCTGTTAAAAATATTTGATAATATATCAATACTTCTGGCCAAAACCAGAAAAATGTTTCTCTGTGCCAATACATTGTCCGGATATCTGCAAATAGCAGAAACACTGATAATAATTCATTTTTAATTTGTGATAAATTGTTGTTATTGTTCCAGATACAAAGAAGTCTTTTTATCTTTTTTTTTTTTGTCTCTGTGTGAAAGGGACTAAAAAGACTCCAGTCATAGGGCTATTAATTTGTACCAAGACTATAACAATTATAGTGTTTTATGATTTCAAGTACAAGTAGGGTCATAACAGTAACATTTTAAATACTTCTTCAATTAGGTTGCTGTTGAATATTTGAAATGTATAAATAGTGGTATTATTCCACAAATTCTGCCCTGGCTGCTTTCAGTGACAAACCATCTTGTTTACTCCCCATTCTGCTTCCTTGAAAATAAGCTAATTTATAAAAGCCAAAGGATCTGCCTTTCTTATTAGAATAATTCAGTTTTTTTGTCTTTTTCTTTTTTTTCTTCTCTGAAATCATAAAGCTTCAAATTTCATTTCCAGAGAAGCAAACAACCACATTTAGGCAAGATGACATTTTCATCGTCTCTACTTCCTCTCAGGCGACACACGAGTGAGACTTGGGGCAGTATTAGAGATAAAAGGGCTACTATTAATAATAAATTATGAATGGCTAAATTATACATGAAAGGGAAAATCAAGGAAGCTCGTACTTCCAGGTACAGCTTCTTCCATACTTCAGATGAAATAACCGGTAGATGGGAATCAGTAAACATGAAATATGTATGCCAGAAAGTAACTATGGCTATTATCACTTTTAATGAATTGTTGTTTAATTTAAATCTGTAAGAAGCCACAAAGAAAGACATGTAATGGTAACAGTAATATGAGCAACATGTTTCATGTATGAATGTAAGACCATATAAAGACACAAGAAAGAAAAAAAACAACAACAAACAACAAAAACTAGTGATTCTTCTCGTCAGACTCTGTCTCTTTTCAGTCAAATCTGATTTGAAAGCAGCCAGTGTATAAGAACCAGAACCACTGCAGAAAAGTAGCTACTCCCATATTTGTTTTGAAGGCTTTTAGGGACCTCTTTTCAATTTTAAGACTTACATGACCCTTAAGAAATTGTGAAAATAAAAACTTCACTGCATCTTCACCAAACAAGTTAACTTAAATGCACAAATATAAATACATTTTTTTTTATTTATAGTAATTAAAGTTTTAATATTTGACCAGGAAGAGGTGCATAATATAATGTAAATAAATTATTTCTAAGTGTTAAGCTAATGGAGGAATCAATAGCTCTTTGGGCCAGTGACATAGAGCAGATTACGTAGGTAAATGTAACACCTACAAAACAGCTTAAATGGTGAAAGAATGGCTTCTACTTCAAGGTAAACTGGATCCTAAACACATCTCAAAATCTACAGTGAACTACTCAAGAAACAAGGGTCATCAGAAACTCCTGGGAGGTTAGGGTTTCACCTCATCTCTCAGAGTCACTCTAAAACATCTAAATCTTCAAACAACAGTTGGAACAGCAGCTGATGCACTGACTATGTAATATTGTATTGCTAAATAAATGCTATTCAGTTTCAAATTTTGAAGAAATAATCTGTCATTTTTACATATCCTAATTGGAAATGTTCCAATCACTTATGCTTTTTTTGTTTGTTTGTTTTTTCAGCAAGAGACATTTTGACTAGATGTGCCCAAGCTTTTGGATGTTAATGTATCATCCTTTAAAAATGTGGAACAACCATGCCAAAGGCATACAAACCACAAACAGCTGAAAAAACTAAATTAATCAGTTTGAAAGATATATACTTATTTATAAATAATTGGTCTTGTCCTCATACTGACAATTTCATCTATGACAAATGAATATGATTAATATTATATATAGTTACATAATTTACTGTTGTGTATATTAACGTCTTTCTCCTTCAGCTACACTGAACTAACCCTTAACTCTCCCACAGCTGTAGATGTAGAGTTTGCAGCTGCCCAGTGTGAGATTGTTTGGTTGATTAAAGAGACAGCTACAATCATTTAAACATATGTCTTGTAAATGTATGTCTGCATTTTTCTTTTTTAAAAGAAAGGTGGCCAACACAAGCACAAGCTGCTTTCATTTCATAATCAAGCAGATGTGGTACATTGTTGTTCCATTAGCGCTAACGCTTACAATTACATAATTTATTTTTAAAGACATTTTCCAGTAAAAGGGTTCACCAGGGTTATACAAGAACATGAATTCTGAGAAGGAAATATGCTTCATACATTATACAAATTATCTTTTTTCACTTTGTCCAGTTGCCATTACTCTAATAATCTTTTCAGACTCATTTACAATAATGTCTGTCAAGTGGAGGAGATATTAAAATCCATTATAATCCTGTTCTCAAAGCCCACAGAGAAGGAGACAAGACATATAAAGACAAAAGAATAAAAGGGCTCTTGAGAGTTATACAATTGTTATACAATAAAAGCTCTGCACTTAAACTGGTTTAAATCATTTTTATGTCAGCGTTAAAAATAATCACCTTCAAAAACCTGATGCATCTTAAAACACATGCTTCAAAATACTCACCTTAGTTTACCTCGACTGTAAACTAAGGAAGGAGGTGCAGGAGTCCATCCAGGGTAAACAAGAATGCAAATAAAATATAACTGTAGTGAAGTATAACTGCCTTGATCTTGGAGAAAAATTTATTCACTGAGTTTCCAAAATGCTTAAGATGCCATCAGTTACTGTCAGCTGTGAAATATTATTTGTTGATACACTTGAGATGATAAAAAGAGCAAGTGTTTGGCCTGATACTCTTAAGTACCCACAATTAGGGTACTGTTTTGTTTTTTGTGGGATTGAATGCCTGGGACATTCAATTTTGATTTTTAAGACAAAATGTTTGCAGGTTTTAATCTTTATTGTTTTTCTGTTTAAGAGAAAAGAGAGACAAAAGTTTCCACTGTGTGTCTGTACGTGTGTGTGTGGGTGTGTGTGTGTGTGGAGGGGAAGGGTTTGTGAGTGAGTATGGGAGAAAATACCTTAAAGACCTTGGCTTTGCCCTTGTTCTTGTAAATAAAACTAAGAGACAAGGGACTGAAATCTAAACCATTTGTAGTGTAGTTACGATGTCTTGTGTGTAACTTTTTGGTTTTGTCTTTTTTACCATCTTTAAAACCTTATCTTATATAATCACTGATATCTGTCCCTTAATAAACATAATTTATAGGAGCCTGGTTAGGTAAAGAACTAATGTTCGAGTTAAGGTTACATTCATTTTAGGGTCATGCATGAATGAATTGAAGTCAGTGAAATGTCCTGTACAGGATGGCTGTGCAAGCTTTGGTGTGAGCGTGTCTGTGTTAATTACATCTAGATCTTGAATATTTAAACATCACTAATGGCAGCACTACCCTGCGTTTGATCCTCATCTATCTTCTGGCAAAAATCTTTATTTTGCATTGATCCTTTCAGGAACATCCATGTTTTCCCATATTGTTTTTAGTTGAACACAAGTTAAACCTAAGCAGTATTTCATACGGTTAATTTCTGCAGGTCTGATGGCTTTAATTTAGTTATAGCCTAAATTATCTTTTCAATAAAAGACCTCGAGGTGTACCTATGTATATTTAATTTCTAGCTGTGTCCCAATCCAGCGGCCGCATCCTTCGAAGGCCACATTTGAAGGCCGATTACGTCACAGCGACATGCCGAAGGCTGTCCCAATTCGAAGGGTCCTTCAAATGCGGCCTAGAAATGCGTCCTTCTTTTCCCCAATTCGAAGGACAGGTCCGGTGTATCCTTCTCGGCCTGCCCTATTCCAAGATGCATTGCGGATATACCGGAAAATTCTATTGTAGCCCGGGAACGGAGCTGTGTACGCAAAAATTAAAAGCCTAAAGCGGTTATGGTGA
>JBAMYA010021668.1:0-16686 GCA_037176975.1 Arrhamphus sclerolepis | reverse complement strand
AGGGAGTTGAAAGTCCCCAAAACATCACTGCTGAGGAGATCTGCATGGAGGAATGGGCCAAGATATCAGCAACAGTGTGTGAAAACCTTCTGAAGACTTCCATGAAACATTTGACCTCTGTCATTGCCAACAAAGGTTATATAATAAAGTATTGAGATGAACTTTTAGTAGTGACCAAATACTTATTTTCTACCATGATTTGCAAATAAATTCTTTAAAAATCAGCCAATGTGATTTTTATTGGTGTGTTTTTTTTGTTTTTTTTTCCTGCCACAGTTAGCCTTTGCTATGTGTTTGGGGGTCATGCTCTGGGTGTCTCAGAAGTGCCTAGAGACACCTGGTATCATTATAAATGAATTTAAAAATAGATGACAGCAGGTGAGTCACTTTCTCCCTCTTTGGTGCTGTTAGCTAAGCTGCTGCTCCACATCTCCCTCTGTAACTATGCAGGAGCCATACCTTTCTACCAAATTCAAAATATATATTATATATATTATATTATATATAAAAATATTATAACTGTGAAAATCTAGATATTTAACAGTCTTTGAGCCATGATAGTTTATGCTACGCTCCACATGAATTTGAAGGAAGCATTAATATGAATTTCATACATTTATTTATCTCGTGGTGGCCCACACACACATGGATCTTAGGATTAAAAAGAACATTATTGACTTTTTCATGTTAAAATAACTTTTTTTTTGAGAAATATTTGATTACTGTTTGGAAGTGCCGTTTACTTGTTGAGGCCTCCCATCTGTACCATCAGCAAAAATCAACCCAAATAAGTATGAACTCCCATCTCTACCATCCCTTGTGACACTTGATCACTTTACAGCACTATGTCACACGTAAGTAATGATGAAGCTAGCTGCATGGACAATAATGAAGTTCGCTGCATGGACAATGATGAAGCTAGCTGCGTGGACAATGATGAAGCTAGCTGCGTGGACAATAATGAAGCTAGCTGTGTGGACAATGATGGTGTGGGATGAGCTGCATAATAAATTTATAAAATGGTGATGTGAAAGAGACATTTGTGTTTACTGTCGTGGTAACAGTAAACAAAACAGTAGAAACTTAGTTTATTTTACCATATGCAGCCATGCATCTCATCATCACTGTTCTGCTGCTCTGAATGTCTTTCTTCTTCTGGGTCTCCATGTAAAGCTTAATGTTGGCAAATTTCGTGAATAATAGGAAATAATAATTAAAAATCTTCCATCACTGAATTATTCAGATGTGCATTCGTACTGGATTAAAATGATCCTGTGACCTCCGTGCTGGCTGAAATATATGTAGGTAATTTAGGGTGGAATTTTTACTTTACAAATGACAGACATGATGCATTCATACTGCAGATCCTCAGATAATACTAGTCCAGTGTGAATAGGAGATCCACTCAGACAAAACAAAATTGTAAAAGTTCTTTTGTGTTGCTTTAAGAGTAGTTCAGTAACATAATATCCTTCAAGATTCCCTTTTTTGTGCCTTGGTGGCTTTCCAGAGTAAAACTATGTTAAACAAGGCACTTATGTGGCCCTCTGTGGACACCACGACCCTTAAGCACTATGGCATCTATTCCTGTGAGGTATAAACCATCCTAATGTGTGTTGTATTTTGATAAAAGGGTATGAGGGGAAAAAGGATTCAGAAGACAGTGACATGGTAGCTTGGAATGAGGGACCCTAACCCTGTGGCAGAATTTGCTTTTTCAGATCCAGTTTCAAGAAATAGTCTCTCTACATATCTGCCTCCTCTTTCTCTCCTTCCCAACATCCACACAAGGCCTGGGTCCGGACAGCCCTCGCACATTTCACAACAGATTAATTCAGTTGAGCATAATCCCTGCAGAGCGCTCAGTAACGCTCTCACTGGACCCCTTTCTCACCCTTGTTCCACCATTCTCCCGCCCACTCAGCAGTATGCTCAACTCCAACACACATCACACTCTTATTTCTTATTTCATCGATTTAAGTCCTTCCTCGCTCCCCAGGCTCCCTAAACTTCCCCCCTTCCCTGTGTTGCAGACATTTGTAAGGCCATCCTTTAATACTGGAGCCTCACAGAAAGAGAACACGATGAGGGTCTCTGTTCACCCAGAGACCAATCTGAATGAACATTCCCTCTCTGGTGCACGCCCAAAGAAGCTGACTTGAGCTTGGATAAGATGGGGTGCACCATATTTTCCCACATTGCTTCAGGATGAGCTGAAAAGGGATGGTATTTAGTTTCTTTGTCTGTCTCTGAACAGGACCTTATAAAAGCTACCTAGATTCTAGGACTCGGTTGAGAGGCAGAGACTGAAGCAGCCAGACAGGGTGATGGTCTTGTTGGAGGACGTTACTCTACGACTGACCTTCTAGCAGCATATTGTTATTTTCCTTTTTCAGTTAATCAGTAAAATAACTCATTTAGTGCATTTAATCACACTTGTATTATGTGCTAAATGGAACAATTCCCCTTTGGGGAACTGCTTGAAACTGTGCAGATTATATCATCATCATGGATGCATGAAAATGACTTCTTCAGTGCACCATATGAGGGAGGCAGGCCCTTAGCTGTCCTTCACTGTCTGAAATCCAAGCCATTTCATTTTTAAAGAACTAGTGGCATTTACATCTTAATTCATGGGACCAGATCCACTGGGAATCCATAGAAACTGGTTAATCTTTCCCTCAGACAGGGTTAAACATACACCGCAGAGTAGCCTTCTGACAGGCCACTGACAGGTGACAGCTAAAACATACAACATTAGCTTAATTATCCAGGTGTGCTAGAAGCTATACTGAATACCTCACCTGTCAAGATGCATTAAATGTCTTCTTTTCTTCTTTTGGAAGGAATATTCATTTTTTGCCGCTGTGAAATGGGATTTAAGAGAAGTCGCTCCTGCTCTCATATTCAGAGATTATTCTCTCACTCATCAGGGACTTTCAAGGCTTCCTCAGACTCCCTCAGCCATTCCAGACTTCCAGCTACAGAGGCAGGGAACCAGGCTACACAACAAGAAGCCCTCTTGAGTTCATCTCGCAGGCTTGTGTGGATAAAAGCAGCTGCTTCTCCCTTTCATGCTATCCCAGGCAGCTCCCTAAGCCCCTCCACATGGGAGAATAGAAGAACTCCCTTCTATCAAATACAGAACATTTGCTGTCTGCATAAGCCCACAGAAGTCAGAAGAGTTTCACAGAAAAAAAGTGACATAAAAAAAACAAAAACATGTGACATTATTTCAGTGCCAGATGCATGACACTTTTTCTATAAATTCAAAAGTACAATAAACAAAGACAGAACATATAGATTCCTTTCATCACATTTCTGTTCGTGGATGTTATGGAGCCTATGTAGCACTTTCAATCTGAAATAATTAGACAAGGGAATATAGACAGAAGCAAAGTAGAAGCATCATTTTGTTAAATGTGAAACGATGCAGAGTGATCAGCTAAACTGAAAACATTGAACAAACTTTATTTGTTGCAATCGTGAGAAGATCAAAACCCATAAATTCTCAATGTTTAGACTCAGTTACTTCAGCAAGTTTCATTTTTCCTTCATCTCATGTTAAACGTGAACAAAAACAAAGGAGATGATTGTGGATTTTAGGAGAACCAGGTTTATGTCCAACAGTATTTCCATAATGGAGAAGAAGTGGAGGTGGAGGAGGAGTAGAAATACTTCAGTGTTCACCTGGACAACAGACTGGACCAGAGACAATACTGATGCTGTTCAGAAGGATGGACAGAGCAGACTTTACTTCATCAGGAAGCTGAGGTTCTTCAGTGTTTCATCCAGATGTTCAGATCTTCTATCAGTCTGTTGTGGAGACTTCAGTCTGACCTGCAGTCATCTGTTGGAGGAGCAGCACCAGAACCAGAGACTTGAAGAAACTTAAACTGATAAAGAAGACTGGCTCTGGGGACTGTTCTGGAGCTGAGTGGGTAAGGAAGGATATTTATAAAAGTAAAACCATCGTGGAAACACAGAGATTCAGAAACAGAGTCTTCAGATCTGAGGCAGGAGATCCTTCCTGAACACAACAAGAACCTTCTACGATCCATCTTTGAAGAGACTTAAGCAACAACTATTGTGACGGTTAAGTTCCCTTTGATGATTAATAAAGTGTTTTTTTAAGGAGTTTATCTACTTCAAATTTTAACATGGATGTTGAAGGGGACTGACTAACTCAGCCGCTCATGGTCAGTCAAGGAACTGCAACTTTTTCTTAGTTGTGTTTTATTCAAACCTGAAGCGTTTCAGAAAAAGAAAGGTGTGCTCATATTTATACTTTTGCTCGTTTGTCCTCAAGGATCCACTGGATGCACTCTTGATAAAATGGGTCGTGTGGATTTCAACTGCACTCGTGTAGATGCGCACCTTGAATCAGAACAGCAGATCACCTGCGACTGATGATGTTTCACACTTGCACAGGAGCACAACTACAAACAAGTATGCACGCTGAAGAGCAGAAATAGCCTACAAATGTAGGTGGACTGCCAGCAAATTTGAATCTTCTCAGCAAGTCCATCTAGCTACCCTCCATTGAAGCTCATTAAAAATACCCAAATGTCTTGGGGAGCCAATCAGATTAGTCTCTCCTTGTTGAGCATCTTTAAGAGAGATAATCATGATGACGATAGAGCTGAGGCGTAGTCTGGACGACTATAGTTGAACCGTTCAGTCACATGACCCATCGGTATTAAACAGAGAGCCCAGTTTTTTCTCAAGCTGCACAGCTCGATGCTGCAAAGAGGCGGGTCAAAGCTGTCAAAGTCAATGACAGAGCCAATGGCTATCTGTCAGTCAAGCATGTCAAATGAATCCAGCCACCTGATAAGTCAGCTTTATTTCTTCATATAAATTTATCTGATGGGGTACAAATAAATTCACTCCAGTTGTCATGGATGTAACATGTAACTATAGAGACCAAAACTGATTTTTGTACCAGGTTTTAAATACGTTTAATTCTTCTGCAGAGTTTTCACTTTTAACATGGACGTCAAGGGAGATTTTCTCTGCTTTGGAGCCAGCACCTAGTGGTCAGTGGAGGAACTGCAACAAAACGTACTTCCTGGATGAGCTTCATCCCAGAAGTGGAATGGTTGTTGCTTAGACAGAAAGAACGGTTACGTTTTTAAAAGATTAAGTGTTTGAGCACACCAGCTATTCTCAAATTCATCTTGAAAAAAACAGCAACAATCACTGGATTCCATTTTTCTCCCCAACACTCTCCTCTTGACTAGTTTGCGTTGCTCCGGTTGGTTGTAGCTCTGACCAGCTGTGTGCAGAGACAGTTTCAGAAGCAACAGTTGGTCCCGCCCCCTGGATGAGGAGGTCCTATGTCTCATTTCAGGCCCTACATCTGTCCAGATGTGGCTCTGACCTATCAGGCTAAAACATCTGACTCTCCGTCTTTTCCCCTTCCAGTCCATCTGTTTTGCTTCCCTCGTTTGTTTGTGTGTCCCACTTATTTCTCGGTCCCAAAACTGTAGCTTTTTGTTTCTGTTTTTGATTACCTGCCCATGCAGAGCCCTTTGTTTATATTCAGGATCTGTTTGTTGCTCCTGCTTCCTCCCATGGTCCTCAACCCCAGATATCACAACACTCTTTGTTTCACTTTTTGTGAAAACCAAAACCTCAGACAAATCATGTTGTCCCACGTGGTTTACTTTCTGCTCTCATACAATACAAAATTGCGCTATTTCAAACTAACCAACCTGCAAACTGTTGGAGATAACAGGCAGGATTAAAGTGTAGATTTAGTGATTTGAAAAGCTCTAAGTGGAATTAACTTTTTTACTTTTAACTCTCCATTGTTTATCTTAACTGTTACAGTTCACATCTTTTCTTTGAACTAAAAAGCAAAAAAAAAGAAAGTTTTACATTATCTAGAAAAAGGATTTCAAATGAGTTATGCTCCACGACTCCTGGATATGTAAATAAGTAAACAGTTGTTCTCTGTGTTTGCTAAAAGGTCATTTTCATCGTGTCCAGGGTTAAGACTGGAGGGTTCAAGTTTCTTCAGTCTTCTGCATGATTTCAAAGCTCCAACCCGTGCAGGAGGGCAGTATAGTTAAATTTTTTTTCCAAACAATTTGCGGTTAAACATTTTATGCAAATGACATGGAAATATGTCTGACAGACATAAACAGTCCCATGACTCAGAGATAGCATTTCATACACACTCTATCACTGTGTGGATGCCTCCAGCACAAATATGCACACAGCTCTGCCCTCCACTGATGAAACAGTTTTCTCATGTTAAATTCCCATGCTAACAAAGCAGGTTCCCATGGGATACGTACGCCAAGTCGACATGACTAATTCCTGAGTGCAGCTGGAGATAAAACCCCATGTTGAGTGAGTTTTTAATACATCACTACGTGGCTGAATCTCAGCTCCCTTGGAGACATGTGAGAGCCTGATTATTTCCAGGTTTGTCTATTTTTAGATAAGTGAATTTAAGCAGTAGAGAGATCAGGGTCAAAGTTCACATACTTGCTTGCAGTCTGGAATTCCAACATAATTTTTTCCATTACCCAGAGCACACGGGGAGGGGCTTTTGGCCAGTGAATACAACGTCTTTATCAGCAGCAGTCACACACTCAAATTTTATTACCCGCTCCTTAGGTCCCCCCTCGTGGGACATCCTAACTTAAACTAACGGTGTAGTATTTGCTGACCCTCGTGGAGCACATTACCTGTGTTATCTGTGTGTACACAGCGCTCCACTCGTATTTGTTCTGTTATTTTAAGGCCATTTCTACTGGTTTCCCCTTGGTCTCAGTGGCATGTAACTGGTAGCCTGACAGCAGATAATCCCAAATAGTTTCTGACATGTAAAGCTACTGCAGAGTCTAGTTCATCTGGGTGGATGTTGAACATTTTTTCTTCTTTAACCACAAAAAGCATCCAGCAGTTCAGATGTGCTCATAAGGCACCAGAGTATTGATTCATTCATTCCAAATGTTCCTTCAGTCTCTCTGAGGACCAGTTTTGTTCCTGTGGTGTAACAATAGCCTGTTTGCACTGAGATATCCTTTTCACAGCAGCAGCTTTGGAATGCAGAAGCCCTACTTGGAATCAGCTCCAGACCTTTTACTCTCTCAGTTGAAGAAAGAACAAAGGAATAGCAGATACCTGTCTAGAAACAGCTTTTGAGCATTTAGATTTGGTCAAATAAAGGAATTAATTAATTTGTGATTTCAGCTTGGACGTGAAAACCATGAAGTTGAAGCTGAGAGTCTGTACTGGAGGTTATGTTCTCTATATTTGAATTTATTTAACAGCTGTCTTCTATTTATGGTTGGTACCTTAATTTTACAAAAACGTTTCTTTTCTTTTCTTTCTTTAATGAGACATATATTATTTGATATTGCAGATTCCTGTGTGTAAGTGTAAATGTGAACGTCTCACTCACATATATGCACAGCAAAAACTCTCTCATACAGATATACATATAAACTGGGTCTGAAAAGCAGCTACATTTGATGGCAACACTGCTGGGATCATTCTTTACTTTTTACAATAAGCTGTCATCAGTGATGAATTTGTTTTCCATTGCGTGACAAGACAGATGTGTGATTACAGAGCATGTGAAAAGCATGAATCGCCCGAGTGTTGACTGAATGAATGAGACCGAGCATGGACTACCACCTTGTGATCACAACCTCACAAAGTCCATTTAGAAGCAACAACTTTACTAATCGGTTTGGAGACAAGAGCCAAAGACAACTAGTTTCATCATGAATGCTAGTGACCACAATATTTGAAGTGGGAGGAACTACATTCTTTCAAGAAAACATCTTAACTCTACATTCTGTCACACAAGAGTAGAAGTTGTTAGTTATGACTTTAAGCTTTCGCTTTAGCTGGCACAGGGAGATGGACTGAAAAAAAACAACACGTGATGCGAGTGAACGGGTCACGTAAGAGCAAAAGAGCACAAAATGGTAAATGCAAAATTCACTTAGGCAGATGCAAAAAAAAGAAAAGAAAACTGAAAAGGAAGGATCTTACACTGAAAGTCAAACACAAGAAGGACTGCAATGCTGAGAGGTAAACATGCCATCTGGCAAGAAAAAAGGGAGATCCCTTTGGGGGATTAATACAGTCTTTTTGCATTGAATTGAATCAAGAGGTTTGCTTAAATAAATAGGGAAATGGTGGATGATTAAATGCAGCTGAAAGAAATGAGGGAGGAAGTTGGGCGATATGAAAGGAGACAGAAAATATGAGCAAAGTTAAATAGGAAGTGGGAAATTAATATTAATGAGTTGGCAGGTAGGACCCCGTCAGGTCTGTATGTCATTGGAACAACAATGCACATCATGGCTCTGCTAGCAGGCTAACACACGTTCAAGAGCACCTCCAGTTGACTTGAATGTAAAATCAACACTCTGAACTTTGATACAACTCTAAATGGTCCATGGACCCCTTCGTGAGAAGTGTGTAACCATTACCTGGATATGATGGGCTTTATAAATAAAGTTTGGTGGAGGTAAAAGGAAAAAGACTCAGGCTCCATCTAGATTAATTTACCACAAATTTGAGGTTACGAGACGAATATTCTTTCATGAAAACATCCTAAAAATAAGTTTGTTACACTGCAACAAAGCTATAACTCTGGTTATAACTAACTCTGAATCCTCAATAAAGGAGCACATCCAGCTGTTTTTACCATACGTGACTAAATGCGGACTTTGAATTAGAACAGAACTTTCGCTGCGATTGATGATGTGTCACAAGTACACAAATACAGGCATGAAGACCCTGTGAAGCAATCATGGAGAGAGCGCTAGCTGTGAATCGCTGGAGAGCGCTAGCTATGAATCCAGCCTCACATTTCACGCTGACTAAAGCTATCTGCCTCTTGCTCCACTGGACACCATTCCTTATCTGATCTAAGTACTTACAAAGCTGATGTGTAAATTGTCAAAACACTCACTGGGGGTTGACTGTCATGGGTACTTAAAGCAGCACCACGTAAGATTGTGTTCTTTAGCGCCCTCTCTGGTTGAGAAGCACAATTGTCTGTTACCGCCGTTATAAATATTGTTGCTATCAAAGTCAGACACATTACCTCATCTCACAGTTTCTAATACGAAATAAACTATGAACATCTTCAGTAATTCAGCCTAATATCAACCAAACACTTACAATAGCGGTAACGCTAGGACACCATCCAATCACAGCCCTCTACGTATCAGCTCTCACCAGTGGTCAGTATTGACTCGTGTACAGAAGCTTACATGATCGCTCTCTCTCTCTTTTTCTCTTACATAACACTCTTCTCTTTCTTCTCTGCCTCCGTCATGACGTTTGTACATTACATGGTTAGATACTTAAAGTTAGCGTCTGGCTAACTCCACTTAGCAAACACTGTGAGGACTGCTGTAGATGTACACTTTTGTTTGACCTTTATTGATACACGTTGTCTTATTGAGATCCAAGATCTCATTTACAAGAGAGACCTGTTTTAATTGACTGACTTTGATTGACAGCAAAGACGCGTGTCTTCCTGAATCAGGTAGCTCATATTTCTTTAACTAACTTACAAAGTGTTAGTGAAACGGAACAGAATGGGATTGATAGTGGGAAGTGGGATTTGCCTTGTTCAAAATTCTAAAATAATTTTTAAAAACTTTTTTGTGGAGGCTTTTAAGCTCCGTTGTGTTGCTTTAAGTTTGGTTTATGCTTCAGCCAGTTCTGGTGGTGTAGCTAGTTTTTGGATTGTTGGTTTGTTTGTTTTTTGTTTGTTTGTTGTTTTTTTTTAACTTTTTGCCTTTACTGGGGTCTACTTGGGTCCTCCTCTACCCTAGCTCAGAGCTTGTACATTGGGGTTTTCCCCAGTAGATGAGAGGGTCGCTTCCCTGCACCTTCTGGTCGGGTAACTGTCGTCTGGACGTCAGAAAGGCCCGCTGTGACTGCTGCCACCACTGCCATACAGAACCCACCAGAGAAGTCCTCAGGATTAAACTGCTGTCACAGTTGTGTTCCTCATCCACCTTGTTTTTGGACAGACTCAGGTTTCTGGACTCATGGACATAAGTCCCTTTACACAGAAGTCCGTGTAACTGAAAATAAACCACTTACCTTTTACCTGCTCGCCTCAGCTCTTTTATGGGTCTGGCCTAAATTAAACCCAAATCTTAACAGATGCGAAGGTTGGGTGTGGTTTTTTCCTGCGTCTGTGATGTCACAGTTCTCTGCAGATGTGATTTACCTGTGTTAGGTGATAGGTCTTTGAGTTGGTATTCCCACCAAATAAATGCTCTCAAGCACAGAACTTTTTTCATACTATGGTACCATAGTGGTGTCTATAACAATCAGCACAAGAGACATCATCAGGAGTTGGATTGTTTTCAAAGCTGGTCTGATCTGCTTTTAATTTAAGCTCTGCATGTGCAGAAACACTTGAACGTGCACACAGAAGCACTGACTCCCTCCTTTGAATGTTATCGTTTATCCTTTTCTCTATCTCACTGGCTGATTATGGATTTTTTTTGTGGCGTATCATGACTATGCACACAGACCACGGCTAGACGTAATGCAAATAAACATACGCTCCATTAACACACACACATACACACACACACTGTTCTCTCTGCCATGCCACTAGCAGCTGTGAGCATTCTCATTTTGGTGATAATCTCTCAGGTCTTTTCAAAGATCCTTTGTTACCCATGACTCTGGCTTACGCCCCCAAAATACTGAGCCGTACATACACGCAGGCCTGACGCCGTCAACATCAGCTACACAAACCATCTTTTAGGACTGCTGGATCACAAAATGTTCACTTGTGTTGTGGACATACACTTAATTTCTACACAAAATGCAGGATCGTAGCACAGATGAAACCTGAACTTTAACTGAGTTGACTCAATGAAGTTAGCTCTCGCTCGTTTGTACCCTCAGAAGAAGAGCTCTTTGCACTGTCCTCCAGCGTATCATATGACCGTCCTTAAGCTGTTGACCACAAACTACCTTTGACTGGCGTGGGCTATTTATGGCTCTGGGCTCTCTCAAGCCCATCAGGGGAGATCACATCATTCTGCGTGAAAAGCATGCTTATAAATAATACAGATGATCTGACGATGATATCACACTGCCAGATGTGAGGCTTCAGAGGCAAAAAAAAAGTGGCATGAAGTAAGATTACCTCATCTAACCAGCACTCTGCATTAAAACAATAATGTTTTAGCCTGTAATGCTACAAGATTACAAGAAGAGCCGCCCAATGAAACCAAGCATGATTTTCAGTCTTTGAATACTTTACAGGCCAAATGAGTTAAAGCTCAAGGTAAGTAAACAGGTGAGCTAACACTGGAGCAGCACGTTTTTTATGAAGCTGTGGTCAACAAGCCATTCTCATTCAGAATAATCTATCACATGTGGGCTTGACTGCGTCTGAGTATCAAGTTCCTCCTGCCAAAATCTAAGCACGTCTTTACATCACAGAATGCACATTTGGCAAACGTGTTCCACAGTTATTGTTGCATGATTGTACTAATGCAATACAGGTCTCATGTTGAAAATAGATTACTCACATGACAGAGCACTAATGACGACTCAGCACCATAGAGTCCATAACAGGGGTGTCAGACTCTGCTTCATCCTGGGTCACCATCACCATGGTTACCATTAAAGTGATGGTCATTCTTTATTTTCTCAACCAGCTGTGATGTCAGATATCCCGTTAGTCCGTGGACTCAGACGTACAGTTGTCATGGACGTAACATCTAATAACAGAGACCAAAACTGATTTTTGTACCAGGTTTTAAATACGTTTAATTTTTCTGCAAAGTTTTCACTTTTAACATGGACGTCAATGGAGATTTTCTCTGCTTTGGAGCCAGCACCTAGTGGTCAGTGGAGGAACTGCAACAAAATGTACTTCCTGGATGAGCTTCATCCCAGAAGTGGAATGGTTGTTGCTTAGACAGAAGTTGCTTGTTCAGCACTAGATGAAATGAAAGAATAAATAAAATTAACGCAATTGAAAAAATAAAAACCTCATTAGTGGCTCTATTTTTTGTCTCATAAATGGGCAAAGCAGCTGATCGTTTTTGTAATTTCCTCCTTGAGGTTTAGTTTTGACTGACTGACTACTCCACCTCCACCTGTGGACGTTTAGCAGACAACTTTGTTTTCAGTTCAGTTCTATTCAATTCAAAATACTTTATTAATCCCTGAAGGGAAAGTCAGCCTCAGTCACAGGAAAAAAAACCAAAAACAATACAGAACGTATTTGTATTTGATAAAAATTGTTTTAGAAGTTTGCCTTGAAGGAATATTCTGAGTTTCTGGCCTCTGCTTCCACAGAACTGGATTTCTATTTATATGTTCATGACTATTAAAAACAAATGCAGCTATCTGCAATTAACTCGTATATACTAATGACAAAGAAGCAGTATTCCTGTCGATCCGGTTCCTTTCCAAAACAATCTCTTCTGTGGAATTGCACTTTTTATTCCTGTTAGAGGTGTAAAAATCTATTTACTCTGACGTGGCCAGTTGCCCTCAGGCTCACATTAACAGCTGTTATGCTGCAGCCATGTACTCCAGTCAAACTGAAAAGTGCTTCCATATACGTCGTCTTGATCCTCAACGAATGTTTCACTCATAACCATCTAGCGGTAGACCTGGGCTTCGTATGTTCCTTTAAGTTTGCTGAGGGGCAATGATCTGGGCCTGGAGCCACAGGACCTGGACGTCCTGGAGCCAGGAGGTCCACCTTCAACTTCCCTGTAGGTCAAAGAATCCTGCAGGCATGAGTGAGGCCACCTGCCCTACAGATACAGTAAAAGACTGAAAACGAAAATCAAGATGAATGAATGAATGAATGAATGAATGAAGCCACCTGCCCTACAGATATAGTAAAAGACTGAAAATGAAAATCAAGATGAATGAATGAATGAACGAGGCCACCTGCCCTACAGATACAGTAAAAGACTGAAAATGAAAATCAAGATGAATGAATGAATGAATGAATGAATGAATGAATGAATGAATGAATGAAGCCACCTGCCCTACAGATACAGTAGAAGAACATTAAAAAAACAAGAATTAGTGATTTGATTCCCGTGAGAACCAAAATGTGCTAAAGGGTCAAAAACGTGAGTATTTGACATTAAGCAAAAATTAATAATGCATATAAATAAATGTTGCTGCTAATCTTTCACATTTATCAGGCTGCACTAATTAGACCATAAATAAGCCAGTTACATGAAGCATATAGAAAATAAATCATTTATTGTGTTTTTTAGAACATAAAATGGAGTTTCATCAGGACAGTAACCTGACAATTTAGGAGTTGTTGTTTTTTGTTTTTTTTTTTAATTCATACATTTCTATATTTATGATTAGCACTGATGTTGGTTTGAAAAGACCAAAAAAATTGAATTTTTTTTTTATAGCTTGTTTTTCCTCCTCTCATATTTATGTGACTTTAACGTTAGTGTTTTGAAGGTGCATCTAAAGGGTTAAAGACTCACATGGACCCTGCTGACTGACGGTGACATCTAACATCAGTCATCATTTGTACGCGGGTCCATGTGAGGTAACGGGGGTCCTGTATGGGATCGTCCATGGATCTCCATGGTTCTGAATGTTGGCTTCAATTAGTTGCCCAGCCCTACCACGTATTTAAGCAAAAAAAGAAAAAAGAAATCACAGCAAAAGGTTTTTGCAAAACATGATGCAGCCAGTAACTAACAGGAAATATGACTGGAAGATCCCAGTTACATCAATAATACTGAGAGCACAGCTTCCTCAGATTTGTGAAAGTGATAACATTTGCTTTTTTTTTTAATTAATAGCTAACCATTAGATGCACCTTCAAAAAGCTTAGATTAAAGTTCCTTTGCACATAAAAGTGCACGTAACAAAAACAGCTATAAAAATGTCATAAAACAAACTTTTTCAAACCAGTATCCATCATACATATAAAAAAAAAAAAACACGTCATACACACACTCACACACACTCTTTACTTCACTGACTGCACAGTGAAATAAAAGCAAACCAGCACCTGGTCTAGTCGATTGATCTTATGTTGATTCAGGTTACAAACTTTTACAAAGCAACAAAAATGTAGTTTTGCAACTTTTAGCTCAGAGTTGTGTGAGCAGTTGTTTGTGTCTCCATCATCACAAGTTGTGAACGTACCATACTGCACTGGTTTTATGCCACCCTTCTGCTCTAAAACCAGTGATAGCACTCTTTAGGTGGAACTAGGAACACTACAGCCAGTTGACTGGTCGGCAAAAGGGCTGTCTCTTCAGCGAGACACGGAGCTAAACACGAAGTGAAGTCTGTTTTCAGACAAAGCTCAGCTTCTTTTTGGCGAGAAGAAAGAATATTGTGTGTTGAATGTCCTCGACTATAGTCCTTTCTTAAACTGAGATGGAACGTCCTCGGTTGCAGACGAGTAGATACTTGATGGAAAACATCACAAGTCTGAGGAACAACAGGATAACTATTTAAGACTTAGGAAAAAAGATAGTGCAGCAGAGACAATCCAATCACATTTACTCTGTTATTTATATTAAAAGACCACTGCACCTTGCTGTAGGTTTTGCTGGAAATGTCCAGAAATGGAGCATCACTAAGCTCTAGTGCAACAAATACCCGTCAATAGGCTCTCTGACTCCTGCAGAAGATGACTCATAAGAAGCCACAGTTTCCCAGAGCTTTGAAGACCTTTGCCTTTCTGTGCAATGGCTTCCTCCAGGTATTTCAGGAAAAATAGAGGTCTTTTCCTGATCTTTTCCTTGCTGAACTGAAGGGATCATCACCTGGAAGTTCTTGTGAGGTTCAGTGACATTCTTGTCCATTTTGTCCTTACTCACAGCCTAAAAACATGCGAGCTTCGCACTGTTAATTTGAAAACCAAAGGCCCCAAATTCAGTTGTTGACTGTTGCTTCCATCTAGAGCAGCAGTGTCAAAGGTGATTTCATCCCGGGCCACATCATCACCATGGTTACCGTTAAAGGGACGGTTATTCTTTACTTCTCAACCAGCTGTGTTGTCAGATTTCAGGCTAGTTCCTGGACATAAAATTTGAAAAAATAATCTTTTTCATAAAATCTCAAATTTTACCAAATTTTATCATAAAATTGACGCATTTGTACGAAACTCACAAAATAACTGCTAATTTCATGAATTTATTTTTTTTCTAAACAAGCTAATTTTGTCGTGTAATGATGACTTTTTGTCATAAATTTCCAAATTTTAAAACAATCATGACCTTTATGTTCTAGTTAGACGTTTCTCCCTAATCATTGGTGCCTTTCAGCCTGTCTTTCTAATGGACTTGGAATCTCTGAACAAAATAAAAGTTCAAATTCTGATCTTTATATTTATAATAAAACCCTGAAAATACCATCTTTGAATATGAATCTGTTATTTCCATCCAGAGGTCTTAGGTCTCCTCCCCTAATCAACAATCCTAAAATCTAATCTCTATGTAAACGGAGATGACTGCCAGTAACACGTTGATTGCACTTGATCACTTCGCTCACCCTGACGCGTCTGAACGACATGCCTAACCTTCCACAGTAAAGCAACTCAAACGTGGGGCGACCAGCTTTACGTCTGCCCATCCATCTCTGTCAAAAGGAATCCATCACTGAATGAGTTGCAACATACAAATGTGACCTCTGGACTTTTTTGTCAAGCTTACAATTTTGAGCCCATCCATTATTTTAAATCTGTCTGTTTTGAAACTTAAGGCTTAGAGCATGACTGCGACACGTGGCTTTCACCACAACACTTGGCATCATGCACATTCATGGTTTAGCACTAAGAGGGCTGCATTATTTCAAACCTATTTCAGAACATTCAAGCTCGCTAAGCCTAGAGGAGAAAATACAGCAATTTCTTTTTCCTTCTTAAAAGTGGACAAAATTTCTTGAGTTCTTGATGAATTGTCTGACATTAGTAAAAACACAGAAGGAATGCAGCACAAAAGCTTTACTTTCACCCAGGGGCTGAAATGGGTGTAGAGTCTGCAAATTAATGCTACCTCATCCCTCCTCCTCCACAGGATGCATCTAAATATGAAAAGAATTATGATAATAATGATAACTTGTCAATAACGGGTGAGTCAAGATCCTGTGGGACTTCTAGACTCACAAACTGGGGACGGTTCATCAGCCTGACGTAGTGGTGGTTGGTAAACATCAGAAGACAGCAGTGGTGATCGCCATAGCAATCATGAGCGATAGCAACAGCAGGAAGAAGGAACTTGAAATACCAAATGACAAAGAGGATGCTTGAAATGCCAAAGGTTGAAGGAAGGGCAAGAAAAGATGTGGGATACCGAAAGTGATCGTGGCACTGGGGACTGTAATGGTGCATTCACACTTACGCTTTGTGGCAGTGCACGGCTGAGGAGGTGTCTGACGCTTCAGGTTGTTTCAAATCACATCAGGTTCAGGTTGATTATGTCATTGTGACCAGAAAAAAAAAAATCAAACAAGACTCAGAATCTTGGAGTTTTAACTGACTCAGACCTGAACTTCAGCCGCCACATCAAGGCTGGAACAAAGACAGAAAGATCTGGTGTCCAGAGCTGATTTAGAGAAGCTCATTCATGCAGACTTGACTACTGTGATGCTCTTTTATCTCCAGACAGCTTCAGCTCATCCAGAACAAGAAGCAGAAGAACTGAACACATTACT
>JBAMYA010021647.1:0-16687 GCA_037176975.1 Arrhamphus sclerolepis | reverse complement strand
CCATCCTTCGATCCTTCGTCCCTAAAACAAACTAATGCTTTTTAAATAAACTTTTGCTCTTGTATGTGGCAAAACCATCCACTACCTGTTTCATGGTTAATAGTGCAGATGCTGTTGGACTCCCATTCACAAAACTGGTGCATGAAGAGAGTTATGAGAAGATTCTGTATGAATACTAGACTGATGAAATACAGTATGTAATATGACCAAAATTATGTTTATTTGACCAGAAGGTGGAGCTGTAGAGTCCATTTAAGATTGTCATATACACTTGTTCAGAGAAGAAGCATTAGCTATTAATCATATTCATATTTAGACCTTTTCCAGTCATAACAAGACATTAAACTTTGCCGCTCTCTCATGGCGATGCCCTTCAAATGAAAGTTACAGTTGTCAGTCATCATCAAAGTCTTAACTGCTGATTGACCAGGTTTGAGGCGTATCTGCTGATCTCACTAGGAGCTGGGAAGCATAATACAAAACATGATATTTCCTGTTACCTGTTAGATGGTGCTACAACGTTTACTAAATATTACAATGTACTTGTGTACACCAATCGTCTGACACCGCCCTCCAGTGGCCATTTTGCCCAACTGCACAAAAGATATTATGGCAAAGAATCGTTTTGGACTGGATTATCCAGTGGAAAACTTTAGGAAAATTTAATGATTCTGTTATCTAATTGGTGTGGGTTTTTTTTTTTTGTTTGCTTGTTTTTTGTTTTTGTTTTTTACCCCCGTATGATAATAAAAAAAATCACATTTGTTGAAATTTCTGTCTGATATTGTCCAATCCCTGTTTGTAGAGATGTGAACAATGTGCTGAAAATTATTTACACATCATAAGGAAGACGGAAGAAATAAAGGCAAAAACAGTTCACAGATAAATGGTCTTTCAGGGGAAAAAAACAGATACAGTAAGTTTCACAAAGAAAATGGTTTTATCTCACAGGCCATAAAAAGGGGTTAATCTTTTCAATTTCTTTTTAGTTTTAGTGAGTTTTAGGTGGCTTTATTTCATAGTAAATGTTTGTATTTAATCTCATCTCAAATCCAAATTTTACAATTGAAGAAAAAAAAAGTTCAAGAATCTCACATAACCTAAAACAGACTTCTCATCTCCTGGTGTGGAAACTAGGAAAATGTCTAAATAACTAGAGAATACAAATACATGCTGTAAGGAAACCAGAACTGCCAATGTATATTTAATTCTACACAGAATCTTCAGTGCCTGGAAAAGTGCGACACCACCACCACCAAAAAAAAAGAAAAGAAAATAATTAAAAAAATAAATAAATAAAATTCTCTGTCCTGAAAGAATTAGTATGTCTCTATGCCACCGGACTACATGGAGCCTTGTTTTTGCACATTCATACAGCAAGTGGCGCTGTTGCACCCAAACTTAGTGAGCGATGAGAAGTCAAAGAAGAAGACGCTGCTGTTACGCAATACAAAGATGGACGTAACTTCCCTTATTTCTGAGCTGTGTTTGCGGAAGTTTATTAACAGTTGATCATGGTTTTGTATTTGTTTTTTTGTTTCAATGTGTGAATTTATTGTTTTCAAGAGTTTCCCATAGATTATATGGGCACAAGGATTCAAATAGAGATGTTTCTTTACCTGCTCTTCCTTCACTTTGCCGTATCTTCAGTCCAAGGTAAGGAATAGCAGACGTTTCAGTTTCTGCTTCTCGCCTCAGCTAAAAGCTTGGACATTTAGTACTTCTGTGTTGCAGAAAATTGGACACAAATGTGTGTCCTGTCAAGACGTACGTTAGTTATAAGTGGACCAGTGTTGCCATCCTGGCGACTTTGTCGCTAAATCTGGCCAGTGGTGCTGCTAGCAAGTTTGGGTCCCATAACAAAGAACATGCCCCCCACCCGCCAGGGAGTTTCACTCCCCAGAATTTATTTCGATTATTATCAAAACATGTCGCCTCATCTCAACCAGTGTACCCAACTTCTCAGAAAAGGAAGTCGATATTGGCTGTCCTAAAAATCACTAGAAGTGCTAAATGATGTTTGGCTAATTTACATGTTTCACAATTTACATGTAATTGTAATGGGCTCTGTATGAGAGAGGAGTAACGTGGGAGAGACCAAAAAAAAAACACCCTGAATATGTTTCAAACTACAAACCCGTTTTCTTATATTGATTCTTGGTGGTTGTTGTTTTGTTTGTTTGTTTTTAATTTTGCCATTTAGATAGACCATCACTTCTCAGAATAACTTGAGGATTTACCTTTGCTTCTTTCCGTAAATCAAGTTTGTCCTGTATTGTTAAATGTTAGAACATCAAGTCTACAACATGTCACAGTAAAACATTAACTTTTTTTTTTTTTGCCATAGCTATTACATTGTAACAACTAATTTTGGATAGACAGTTCATCAATATTAACTATCTAAATGTACCCCCACCCCCACCCAAAAAAAACCCCCAAAAAAAACCAAAACAGAAATGAACAAACAACACACAAAAAACGACTGTCAATGGTAATGTGTAAAAATTAAGGTAACTAGTCTGACCCTGCCTTTCGCCTGAAGTGAGCTGGGATAGGCTCCAGCAGACCCCTGTGACCTTGCACAGGAAATAGCGTGTATAGATGATGGATGGATGGATGGATGCTGTGTGAGTCAAATGCAGTGCTTCATTTTAGTGTGCCAGTGAAGAAACATTTCCATTTCAACCCTGCTCTGGAAGCCAGGTCAGGTCTGCTCTGACTGCGGCTGGGAGGGCAGCAGAGGCTGCTGGATGGAGAGGGGCTCGCGGCAGCGCCCACTGAGGATAGAGAAGCGATATGTGCTTTCACTTCAGAGTCTCCATTAATACCAGAAAAAGTCGCTCAAGTAGTTGCTCCTTGCTTTTGACCAAAAAAAGACAATGAAAAAAGAAATTTACCAAGAGGGTTTGGAAAGATAGTTGTAGAGCCATCGTGCAATTTAGGTCAGTTGCGGTGCCTTGATAGGACCTGGAGGGATGCTCCTTTATCATCCTGAGAACCCTTGTAGAAAACGAAAAGTATACTAAAGGGCACTTAATACAGTACACATTCTATAAAAAATTGTAATTATAAAATACATACTTTAATCTCATTTAAGTGTACACTTAAATGTATTATTTAGGAATGGCTCAGTTGATCTTAGATCTTTTAGAATTGAATTATAATATAATTTTATTGCTTAATAAATACACTAAATGCTACTTTAATGTGTTAAATTGAGAACTTAAGTTGAAATAAAAACACATTTAAGTACATTTTCCAATAAGTATTAATTCAACACTGTCATAGTTTCTTATTTAGTATGTTATTAATAGAATAGAATAGTTCTTTGTCACTGTGAAAACATTGTTTAAGAACTGTATGTATTGGAAAATGGAAATTGTTGTGTTTTGAAGCCAGCACCAAGTGGTCTGTGGAGGAAGTGCAACAAAACCTCTGTTGCTGGTTGATCGTCAATCCATAAGTGGGATGGCTGTCAACCTTTTTTTCTTTTCATACACTGCACTTTAGACAGAAACTGAAAGTATCACTTCTCTTTTAATCTAATTGTAGTCTTTCGACAACACTAGAGTTTATGTTTTTTGTTTCGTTTAGTTAATGACAGAAGGCCTAAAAGATCCAAACAACCCTTTAAGAACTGAAATCTGAGCCTTGCATTCTTTTGACTTGTGTTTGTTACCATAGACTGTAGATAACTGGACAAACTATCCAGTCACGTGTCCCATTGATTTGTTCAGAGAGCTTTTGAAGCCTCCTTTTTCCTCAAACTGTGTGTTGCAAAGTGGCACATAACCAGTCAGCTGTTTTCGCTCAGCAAGCTTAGCTTCTGCTTAGCCAGGGTGATATTTCATATCACTGCTTCTTTGTTTTTCTTCATTTTATCCATTCTCATTTCAAGTGTTGTTATTGAGGGTGTTTTTTCTTCTTCTTCTTTTATTTTTATTTGTCCCAAGGGGCTCCCGAACCATACAACATCCATGTGGATAAGTGGAATGTGACATGGACACCAGGGATGGAGAACGTGGAACTCACACATACTGTAGAATACCGCAGGTGAGGCGTCATGGCAGAGGTGTCTGAATAAATGATTAGTTCATCTTGAATGTCATCCAGCGTTTTTATTTACTGCTTCTTTTTTCAATTCAAATTCAATATTGAATTCATCATATCTGGACATGCGTTTTTTCTTTTTAAATGTTCACAGAAACAAAATTGCCAATTTGATTGATAATTCTCTTGTTATTAAAATCACATTTTTCATATCAGGAATGTGGGCTATTGAAACTTCATCACATTTTCTTATACTGTGATAAAATTTGCTAGATCCCCCTCATACCTTTTGTGTTTCTATTCCTTTTCCTCAGTTTTGATAATACCGAGTGGTTGCCTGTGCCAGGGTGCGTCAGCATATCCTCAAACTTCTGCAACTTGACTTCCTTGATGAAAGCCACCCCTGTGTGCATCATGCTGCGTGTTCTGGCAGAACGGAATGGAAACAGGTCCTTGCCGGTCCAGGCCTGCAGCATGAGTGGTAACTCAGCCTTTAATTTTGAGTGTTATTTTTATTCTGGATTGTTGTCTTGACAGAGGATGGGTTATAAATATTTATAATATTCAACAGCTTCGAGAGATTTTAACAATTACTTCAGTCCAGAGATGTCTGCCAATAACACAAAAAAGAGGAACATATACTTAATGACTAAAGGTCCAGGCTTCCATGCACAGCCTCTAATTTATGTGCTGGTAGCTGCAGGATTAATTGAACATGCAATATAAAAATTAGGTTTACCACACACTGTTTTTGTTTTTTTTGTTTTGTTTTTTCACTGCTTCATTTTAGATTTTATTTAGAGCGAACAATGTGTTTCGCTTTCAGCGTCATCAGGTTCGGTTAGCGTAAAGCTTTGCTTCTCAGCTTACAGAATCCGTTGGAGACGCATCAATAGCATGAACTGTCAACACATTCTCACTCCCTCACCGTCACATATTGACGCTTGGGGCAACGCCCCCGTGCGTCACAGGTTGAAGCAAAGGGTACCCCTTTCTCGTTATTAGTTGACGGGGGGTTGAGGGTGGGGGTGGGTGGATGATACAGGGTTGGGGGGGGGTTTAGGGGGGTGCGCGTCAAAATATGACGCAAAGGGGGTACCCGATGCATCAAGCATGTGACGCGCAAGCTCGACGCGTAAATATGTAACGAGTTGGGAGTGAGAATGCGTTGGAACGGTTGAAGAGTTACGGTAATTCTAAGAACGTATGTCATTTTTCCTTCGCTGGCGTCAGCATCCGTTTTTAAAGGGTAATAATCGATTTTTGGAGTCAGAAATCAATGTGGTATATCTTGAAAATAAGTATCATGATACATTGCCATATTGACATTTTAGCACACCCCTATTTAATCCCTGAAGCAAAATCCAAATATATATGTATATATAAAATATATGAGGTCAAACATAATACCTGACCAATTTCGCAACTGTACAGCTGTCATGGATATCAGATCTAGTTATGAAATCTGTTTTTTAAACAAGTTTCTCACTGCTTTATATTTCAATATTTTAACATAAAATAAGTTTCAGAGCAAGCCCCAAGTGATGATTAGAACTGCAGTTTACTCTACTTCAACATTTGATTCAGACAAGCAAGCTAAAGTAGCCTTGGGCGTTAACCATCCTAACCAGGTTATGAACTCTGGTCAGAAGTATCTTTAACTTCCTCAGTTGCTTTTCTTGTTATGTGACTGACTATGCTGTTTTTGTAAAATATAATGTAAACTGTCTCTGTGTTCTTCCAGGAGGCTTATGCAGCCCAGAGTTCAACATGAGTTCAGCCCCTGGATCGCTAACCATTCACCTCACCAAAAACAACTGTCTGTTTATGGAATACGCTGGCCATTTGAAGCATCGCATTTACTTAGGGAAAGAGGGGGAGAAAATGAAGGTGAGATGTTTATGATAATGTGAACCTGGCTGGAAGGGTAACTGCTTTCCCACACTGTGATGGGAACTAGCGGGTCCCTGGCGGGAAGTGGATCCACTGTTTCCCACCCGGTTCAGTCTACACCCTGGTGGAAGCCTGGAGATCTCACTATTCAGCAACATCCCTCTGGTTTCCACCCTGGTGCTATTAAGCTCAAGTGCCACAGAACTCGGAATGGGAGTCCCACACCAGCCGTTTTACACAACGACCCAACTTCATTGGACTTGGGGTTGTATGTCTGTCCGGGTGGTTAGCATTACAGTAGCACCACAGGCCACTGTACACCTCAGACTTCAAATACAAGTTGGAGTCCTGTCATCTACAGAAATACTCAGATGACTGCAGTTGTGGTGTGTATCAGTGATGGACAGGAGACTGAGTAAGGAGAACTAGTGGGGTGTGGGAACAATCATCTCATCTTAAATGTGAACAAAACAGAGGAGATGGTTGTGGATTTTAGGAGAACCAGGTTTATGTCAAGCATATTTCCATTGTGGAGAAGAAGTGGAGGTGGTGGAAGAGTATAAATACCCTCGCTGCAACACAGACCGTTACGGGAGCTGCCCACAGCAATAACCTTCAACAGTGAATTGTTGAAGACACTTAAATCATGAGACTACTGCAATACAGGGATGAATACATTATTTTAAATGGAATTGAACTGAATGAGCTGTATTCTTCTTTTTACTCTCCTTTACACACACATCATTTGTTACTTAGGTACATAGTTGGAGTGAAATTTGTAGTCGATTTCTGCTAACATTCAGCTCATCAGCTCTTGATAAAGTGATCATTAGTAGGTGTGCAGACCTTAATAAAAGCAAATATTCTGGACATTTATGTAACCTGGATTATGGTGTATGTCAGCACAATACTAATGGGAGAAAGATGTCAATACTTTTAAAGTAAAATAAAGTATATCCATTGGCTCTGTGGATAATAAATCTGTTCATCTTTATATTCCACTGTAGGAATACACAGAAAGCACTTCGTCAGAGTCCTTCAGTCATCTGGACATAGGACAGCGGTACTGTGCGAAGGTGGAGTTTCTCGTCTACGGCAAACCTTATGGAACACCCAGCTGTGCCAAGTGTGAGGTCATCCCACTGCCAAGTAAGCATGTCTGCTCTTGTCATCCAGGTTGAGGCTAACACACCTTAAATTAGTCACCACAGACTCACACTGATACTAACTAATGTTTCCTTGCATTTGTCCTGATTGAATCTGTCCATCCCATCCTCATTTCTGATGTCCCTATTAAAACAGATGTCAGAAACAAATTCTGGCAAAAGTTGGAACAACTTTTGGTGGGCCCTCATCTCTAATTATTCATAAAATTGAAACAAGGACTTGCCAGTATTCTGATCAAGCCATGAAGCTCAAAAGAGTGTAGCTGTCCCAGAGGAGTGATCCCCAGATGACATGAAAAGCTTGTGAGAGGAGAATTTTATGGCTAACGGCATTAAAACCAGTCCAAAAGAACCAGAACAGCAGAATCACATGAACAAACCGGTAAAATCTGCAATCAAGATTTCTGCTTTATATCAGAGATTGTGCAATCATTTGTTTCTAATGACCAAGGACAAGGGATGGCCAAACTTTTATATCATGTTCACATTTTTCCAAATTTATATCAGTTTCACAGTATCTCAGAGTATTTTTTTCTGTTTTTATGCCAGACTGATGTTTTTTTCGCTGAGCGGTCACTTTCTGTTTTCTGTATGTTATGCTGCTGCTGCCCAATGATTTCCCAGTCCCGGGATCAATGAAGTGCATCTTATTTTTATCTTACTTTTCACCCAGATGGGATGCACATGGATGTCCTGGCTAGGATTCTTCTGATAAACAGCAAATTTAACCTACACATCCAAACTCATTTAATTAACCAGACTTATGTGTCCAGACTGCTGACTTCAAATAGCTTTAGTTGGAATAATTAGTCTGTGGGTTCACTTTTACCTGCAGTCAACATTTAAAGCTCATAAATCTAAAGACAGAACATAGCTGGCCGACTATGGATGACTTTGTCTGTCTTTGTTCTTTATATTTTCCAGAAAGTTCCAAACGGACAGTGACCATAGTAGTCGTGGTTATTGTTATTGTCTTGGTCGTCCTGGTTCCTATGATCTCCTACATGCTCATCTTCCAGTACAAGAACATCAAGAACATGGTGAAACCACAATATCAGTTACCAGAGGTAAGCCCCTCTAAAACCAGAGCTGGCTACACATCCATTTAGGTGCAGTTCCACCAGTGTGGGTTTCAGGGTAAAACTAGGAGGCTGAAATTTTAACAGGGCTGACCACCTCTTTAGTTCTTTTCACCTTCGTGTCTCCACGTACAGCGACAGGGCCGGTTGCAAGCAAACTACTATTCCAAACCACATGGTGGCGACAGCACACCGCTTTCATCTTTGCCAACCATCAAAAAAGAAAAGATGATGATTTCTGAAAACCTTTATAGCGAGGTCGTTATTGATATAAACTATCCCGGAAACCCTGCGAGCTGAAACACACCTTTCCTGTACCAAATCAAATGATTGCTGAACAAGGCATAATTAAAAAAAAATCATCTGATCATAGTGGGTCTAAGTATTAGACGGCATGACCTCATAGAACTGTAATATAGTCCATTCATCTTCACAATGTTGCTTCAATTCATTGAGGTCTTTAGACATTCATGAATGCAAAGCTCTGTTAAGGTCTCACCACATCATTTCAATCAGATTGGTGGGTACATTTGTAAGAACGAATTAACCCTCCGTAAAATCCATTAGCATTTAAAGTGAACAGATGCGTCATTTAAAATTAAAGACCCCGCAAAGTCCCTGTTGAGAAAAACCACGTGGTTATAATTACACATGACGTCACAGTTTACTATACATCGACTGGTCTAAAGAGAAATTAGAGAAGTTTCATCATCTGTGGACAGATGAAAGCAAAATTGTTTGTATTTTTATTTTTGAAGACGGACTATGAAGACTTCAGATGACTCCAAAGCACTGAATTCAAACCAGAGTACACTAATAAATCTTATACAATTTGAAAGCCCGATTATTTCCCTTTGAAATGATCGACATTTGTAATGAAGATGCATTTGTGGGCTGAACAGCAGAGTTTGGTGATGTGGATTGTGCCTTTTTTTTCTTCTTTACCTGTGGGCTCTTGTTTGGCAATGTTTGATGGATTTGATTATTGAAGTCTGAATAAAAAAATAAGACATTTTGGCAGTTCAACAATTTAAATGTATTAATTTAACAAACTTAAATGAATAAACGTACACAGCCACAGCAACCTCCACCTCATGCTGGTCACCAGTCTGGTCACACAGCTGTGGGATCGCTTCGCATTCTTCAACCAGCATTTGTTGCAAGTTTGTAAACGTGATTGTGTTGGTCAGTCTGGCATAATTAACATGCACAAGCTAAACCAGATTGGTCAGTTTCTTCAAGGACCCAACCTCACAAACACCCTTCTTGGAGCGCTGAACAGGTTTCAGAGACAACCAGTCGCCATGATGGCCGACATTGACCTGCAAATGCATCCAATCCGAACGTGTCATCATTTAAAAGTGAAATAATCAGGCGGTGAATCAATGGTGAAAGATGTTATTTCCAAGAAGCATTGATGCAACAAAGAATTTAACTTCCTAACACAAATGCTTACTTTTTGTACTTGGTTTGTTTAAGTATAATGGTGGTTTACGTTTTCTTTGTTGATAAAATCAGCAAATAGTATTATTGCTTTTTATAACATTTAATATGAGCACATTTTATGTGGTTTATTTTTAAATGGTTATATTTTATATAGAAAGAGGAAAAACATAAATATAGCCCAACATATTAGTCCATTACTCTATAAACATATTCAAAAAAAAAATCTCCACAACAAATCAGCTATCAGCTGCTTTTATTTCTAAAAGTATTCCTGGAGTGGCCTCTAGGCTCTGAGAGGCAACTGTTTTAAGTAATTTACATTTCTCGTTATTGAATTTTGAACTCCATTGTTGTTCATCTGAAGTTGTATTTGTCTGATACGAGTACCCACTACAATCAGAATGTTTTTTTTTTTTTTTTTTTGTTTTTCACTTCTTTGGATTTAAAAGGGGTTACTATGTTTTGAAGATTACTGTTCCCATGGATCACTAACATTCTCCTCCTCCAGGTGCTCTTGGCCCCATGTGGTGAGAGTGGCCCACCATTCCTGGTCAGCACCCCCAGTGAAGAGCTCTATGACACAGTTTCCATCATTACTTCACAGGAGACTGAAAGGAACTTTTTGTACCATATTAGATAAATTTTTATTAACAATAAAGCTTACCAATCAGATGTCCAGAGAGCTAGCCATCACAGCTTTGTCCTGCCGCCTGTCACAACATGGGAGGTGCAGTTCAGGGGAAATTGGAATTCAAAAGCTCTCTGTACAAATCTATGGGTAATGTCACTTCAGGGTTTGTCCATCGTTATATACAGTCAATGGCTGTACTGTGTAGAGAAATGTGACTAAGTGAAGAAGCACATAATGGAGCTGAGCTAAAATAAAGTTATAGTTATTAACCAGCTTAAGTGGTTGAAGTTGAGAAGCCAACTACAATTCACCTGTATGCAGTCTTTCATGTGTTTGCCTTCTTTTATTTTGACAATTTCATGTTTTATAGTTTTTATCCACTCTCCGGTCTTTACAGGGAAAACAAATGGCTGTCTGTAAGGCTGGAATTTGATGTCACAAATGCCAATTAAAACCTTGTTTGTGATGCAGAACATTAATAATGAATCATAAAGTTTGTTAGTTTAATTTCTCCAAAATTATTCCAAAGTGTTGTCATCAAACACTCGAGAGTTTGACTTCAGTTACAGCAGGTCACGATGTGACTGCAAATTGTATTAAAGAAACAGACGAGCCCTCTGTGATGTCACCCGTAGATACCACCCATAGTGGTTTTAAAATTTGTTTTTGTCAGGGTTCTGATCAACTCCCCCTTCAGGAACCCTGTTTGCAATGGCCAGCCAGGTAAGGAAGAAATGAGTAGGCAGGACAGTGAGGATGAAGGAAAGAGATGATGTACAAAAATATACAAAATTCTGGTAAATCTATATATGTATATGAATGTGGTCAGTGGGTTAGGCTGCAGGTCAGTCACACCAGTGGTCATCCCACAGTGGCATAAAGGCGACAGGTGCAAGGAAATGCCAGGAGGGTCAGAAGATGGAAGGTTTGGGAGGCAAAGGGAGAACGCAGCATCACCATAGCACCATCTAAAAAGGAAGAGGACAGAGAAGAGCAAGACTGGAAGATAGCGTTGATTTTATTAAAACATGGAGGACAGTCTGAGACAGGACAAGGTGAAGATGCTCAGAGGACAATAGGACAGCAGCCTAGGCCTATAGCAGCATAATTAGGAGGTGGTCTAAGAGTTCAAGGGTTTATCAAAAAGGAAGGTCTTGAGCCCAACCGTAAATGTTGAGAGGGAGTCTGCCTCCCAAGCCAAGGTTGGGAATTGATTTCATAACAGAGGAACCTGATAGCTAAAGGCCCTGCCACCCTTTCTAAACTGATTTGCACATATATTCTTTTGAAAAAAATCACACAATGATTTTATGGATTTTTTTTTCTTCTCATTTTGTCTCTCATAGTTGAGGTATACCTATGATGAAAATTACAGACCTCTCTCATCTTTTTAAGTGGGAGAACTTGCACAATTAGTGGCTGACTAAACCTTTTTGCTCCACTTTAGCTAGCTATATTATCAGAATCTAAAGACATCTTTTTCTTTTTGAGTAGAAGTTTAATTACTGTAGTCTTAAAACCTTCTGATACATATGCAGTTATAAGGGATGCATTAACAAAATCTAGTTTTACAGAAACTGATTTTTTTCTTTTAAAAATTTAAAAGAAAATTAAAAAAAAATCAGAAATATCAATAGGAGAGAAGCAATCTGAGTAGGTACAGCTGATTCCAAGGTCTCTGTGCCAACTAATGTAATCCCCACAGTTGGTAGGAGAATATGAATTTGGTCTCTAATATTTACTATTTTGTTAATAAAGAAGTTCATAAAGTCATCACCAGTTAAATGAGATGAATACATGACTATGGAGCTGTGGCTCTGACTGCCTGGCAATAGTGCTGAAAAGAAATTTGTGGTTATTCTGATTTTCTCTAATTAATGATGAATAATATGTTTACCTAACTTTCAAAGTGCTCTTTAATACATAACCAAACTATCTTTCCAGGCTACATGGGATTCTTTTAAAATTGTATAACAACACTTACTTTCCAGCTTTCTACATTCACATTTAAGACTCCATATTTCTGCATTATACCACGGCACAAACTTTCTCCGATTAACTAACTTCATTTTCAGACGAGCAACTGTAGAGCCATCTGCAAGATTATCAATGCATAAGTCGGGGTAGGGAACCCTGGTCCTGGAGAGCCGTAGTCCTACATGTTTTGTGTGTATCCCTGTTTCAACACAACCGTGATAAACATGACTGTCATTGGTTACATACAACTTTTGTATGTAACCATACTCTGTGCTCCTTGCAAGTAAAACTTTTTTTTAATAAAAAGATACTTTGACTCTGAGTCTGATTTTATGTTAGGAAACTTGGATACGAACTGACAGCACCTTTTTACAGTCTTACTGCAGATCAGTTTCCTGACATAACTAGTACTCATTCCTGATCCATCCTCATCACTCCCAAAGTGAACCTCAAAATTTAAACCTCTGCTACCTCCAACTCTGCCTCCTCTCTTTCCTTCAGTGCCACAGTCTCTACACCACACAGCATATATTTCAAACACATGTATTCTGTCTTGCTGCTGTTAATCTTCATTCCTCTTCTTTCCATGGCACACCTGTACCTCTGTAGATGTTCCTCCACCGGCTCCCTGGTCTCACTGCAGATCACAACATCATCTGCAAAAATCATAGTCCATGGAGATTCATGTCTAACTTCATCTCTCAATTTGTCCATCACCAAAGCAAGCAAGAAGGGGCTCACAGTTGATCCTTGATGCAGTTCCACCTCTACCTTGAACTCCTCTGTCACACCTACGGGACACAATCTCCAATACATGTCCTGCATCTCTCCAACATCTCTGCTACTCTAGACTTCCTCATACAATACCATAGTTTCACTCTCTGCACTCTGTCATAAGCTTTATCAAGAGCTACAAGGACACAGTGCAGCTCCCTCTGAACGTCTGTCATCATCCAAAAAGCAGATATTGCATCTGTAGCACGGCTCTTTCCCATAATTTCATTGTATGGCTCATCAAATGTATTCCTCTGTGGTTGCCACAACTCTGCATGTCGCCTTTGTGCTAAAAGAAACAGCACCAGCACACTTCTCCTCTATTCCTCAGGCATCCTCTCACTCTCAGAATCAAAAACACTTTATTTTTATTACCAGGAACTGTAAAAACAAACAAACAAAAAACAACAATTCAGACTGCACATTATGAGGTGCCATGAGGGACATTATTCTGAATTAGCACACACACACAAATCCATTCATACACATATGAAACCAAACTCTCTCACATACTATACTGAAAACCTCACAAACATATGAGTGAAATCTTACACACTTACATGTGAAATGCTGAAAGGTTGCACACACATGTGAAACAGTGGCAGCTGCTGGTCTTTCAGAGAGGGGAAGTTCATTTGTCAGTTTATTTGGACCTACATTCAGACATCCCAAATTGCAAAAACTCATTTCAAGAAACACACACACAACATCAATAAAGAAGAAACATGTGCTCTATAGAAAGGATTTCCACTCATTAAAAGATCTTAACCTTATAAACTCTCTACACTAAGTTATGTCCAGTGTGCAGGTGGGGCACGGTGTCCCCTTGAGCCCAAACTAAACTACATTACTACTGTTATGTTCTGTGTGTGGAAAACAAAAAAACTTTGGAAATGTTCGATGACCCGGGAAAAATAACTTTGTGTTTGAGTGAATAGTAGCTTTTAACTAGGACAGCCAGGAGTTGAATATTCTGCTGTCAATCAAGTGAATAGTGGCAGATGGAAAAGTTAGAGTCGGGGCTTTTACAGTTTTGTGGTGTTCTGTGGCATGGCCTCTCTCTCCCTCTCCTTCCCACACTGGAAAGAAGTCTGTCTCACCTCTGTGCACGTTTAGGTGCACTTTTGGTTGCTCACTTTAGATTCCAGAACATTTTATCTGGCTTGTAGGCGTCAGGGAGCACCTATGTAAATGCAAGAGACTCCTGCAACGTCAGAGAGACTTGGGATGTCCCCAGTTCCTTTTCAAGAAAATGGTCTGAGAATGACAAAGGAAACAATATTAAACTCGAACAAGGAAATATTGAAATTATGTTAAAATGAAACAAGGAAATACTATGAGTGTTTTATTTACAGTGTAAGAAATGAACAATGGAAATGGTCAAGTAATTTCACCAAGCGAATACCAAGAAATGGGTGACTGTTGTCTTTCAACTTCACTTGTAAAATCCACGATGGAACTGAGCTCCCAATAACTAAGTGATGGTGTATATCTCCAAATAGCTGTCAAACAAAGCAGGATTCAGCCTTTCGAGTGATCTTCCGATCATCATGAGGAAGCTCAGCCTCCAGGCCAGCCAAGGCCAGCCCACAGCCCCTGTTCACCCCCAGAGACACTGAGCGTCTGGGGGCTGGACAAAATCGTGGCATTTATCCAATGACCATTGAGTTTCAAGGCAATGAACAAAACTGTTCCACGCAGTCCCATTGAGGTGAAGTGACACTCAGCTTCTACGGGCAAATACATTGACGATAAACCGTATAAGAAAATGAATTTCTTGAGATCTATGGCACTGACGTTACGAGAATTTATGAGAACAAAATAGTGGCTGATTCTCAACAAACTCGTCCTCGAGATATACGTGTTCCAACGCATTTGCAGGGCTGGAGTGGGACTCATTTTCAGCCCTGGAGTTTCATGCCTCAGACTGGCCCACTTTAGATCACGACATGTTTTTAAAATCATGTAATTCTAAGATTAAATGTTTCTACAACAACGCACTATTCTGTAAAGTCTTGTAATTCAGTGTATTTTTCTAAAATATTTCCATTTCAGTGCAAGTCAGGGTATTGATGAGGGTAATAAGAAAAAAATGTACGTACATCCTGTGACTGAGGGCGAGCAAAGTAATCAAAACTATCCACAGACTGATCTTCATCGTCTCATTCCTAACTTGTGGTTCAGGGTTCTGCTGCTGAGCTGCTGCCTCTATAATCGGTCCTGACTAGACTCTGCTCTCCCTTTCACACTTAAACCAGGTTCCCTGGACTCACCTGCACCTGTATCACAATAAAAATAATCATCTGTAAAGTTTTAGCCCCTTTTGATATGGAAAACACATTTGACTTAACCAGGTCAGTTTCATTAATGTTCATTAGTGCTGAATCATCTGGCATCTCGAAGGACCTTCCATATAGAGCAGGTCTACACCATACTCTTCATCATATTCATTCTAGTGAGAACTCCTACCTGCCCACTCTGGACTTGTGGGCTCATGGCTGGTTCTTGGTGCTGGATCTTGCTTCTGACTCTGAGAGGCTACAAGACAAGGTTTCCCAGTTATGTGGCATCGCATCATACTATTATATAATGTTACGTTATATGCCACAACATTACACAATACATTGACTTGATTAACTAACTTAAATTGTGTTTTGCAGGAAAAGTTCAACATCTTACCCATCTCATCGTCCTCATTTGATGTTACAAAATGAAAAGTAGTGAAAAGTTGCCAATTTTCACGTATTTAGCCACATCTGTTGCCACAGCTTTTCCACGCCAATCTTTATCTTTCTATCTCCATCTTTCAAACACCACTGACCGACGGCACTGACGTGTGACGTCAGGGTGCGTCTGCAAAAGAACAGGACAGCTGCCTGCAGGCGGAGGCGGCCACAGCGGTAGCAGTGTCTGACAACACTGGCCCTTGCGGCCCAAACATCATACCGGCCCATCGGGAATTGTCCCAGTCCTCCTGATTAGCCACTCCAGGCATGTCTCTGACTGTTTATACTGTCCTTAGGTTCAAAGTTTTTCTTTTTTGGTTTGGTGTTTTTGCATTGCAGACAGGAACACTAAAGCAATATAACACCCAAGCTAGGGAATGCAGACAAGTCAAAATCAACTCGTAAATCATTTCTTTTTTACACATTGGCTCAGTAAATTCTTGGTTTGACCGTTGGTCAACTTCTGTGCTTTTTCTTCATGACTGTGTAGGCTGATATTATAAAGTATTTTACGTCAGCAGCGTTAAACCCACTATTACTATTACGCTAACGTTGGTATGAGTGCTGTGCTCTTATGCTTATTCAGTCAGATTACATGCCTACAGCTACATCAGATTATTCCGCTGTATTTGGAAAAGCTGTTGTTTTTGAGGTACGTGCAAGAAACAAACAAAAAAATCAAACGAAAAAAACAACAAGGGCTACCAAATGTGGAATAATCACTTTTTGGGGGGCTTTGTAGACATGCATCTTTTTGGGCTAATTTCTTCCAGTTTTTCCAGGCAACTTAGTGGATAGCATTGTCGTGATACTTGGATAACTCCACTTTCAGAACTACAATCAATCAATCATGGAATCCCTCGAGAAAGAGTATGATTGTCTTCATTTATGCACCCGCTGGTGACTAAAAAGTCCAATTCGGGATCCACACGCTTTGCTACAGGT
>JBAMYA010021626.1:0-16689 GCA_037176975.1 Arrhamphus sclerolepis | reverse complement strand
TTTTTTTTTTTTTGTCTTTTTCTAACAGAGTTCACGCTTCCTTGGATGGCAATCCCACTGGGTAGTAATCGACAATGGAACTGTTTCCTGGTATCCAAGACAGTGAGATAACTTCATTTGTGGTTTTCAAATTATTATTTTTAATTTAATTCTTTTTTTTTTTTTCTAAATTTGAAAAGTATGAGGTAAATGTATAATTATAAATTTTACTGTGTTTTAAAGTCACGTGTAACCACATAGTACCATGCCACCTGCAAACATTGAAGTGAGCGGTGGCATCTTGTGGCTGAAGCTAGAATGACAAAGTCTGCACTGTTGGTTTATTCCAGCTGCTATACAGCATAATTGATATCCTCCTTTTTTTCTTTGTTTTTGTTAGAGCTGATGCACGGGCTGGTGTTAGAAAACAGGGCTGTAAATCTCTTTCCCACGCCTATTGCTCGGTAAGTAGCGGAGGTTAGAAACTTACCTCGGAGGTCAAAACTTACCTCAAATTATGACATGATGATGTTGGACATTTAGTGCAGCGAACACAATCTTATGTTTATTGTTACAGGTTAAGCCATGGGATCATTGCTTCTTCTCGCTCAGATGCTCAGATGAGACTATTCATAATTTTAAGGTCACCTCCAAGATGAACTCTTTAGCAACAAGAAAAGTGAGATGAACGTCTTCTATGCACAGCAAAATTGCTTTTGCAACCTTTTCCACATAAGTTGACTATTATAGAAAGGTTATTGGTGTTTGTCCACTTAGAGGTGGTTGGATGCTTTGGAGGGACATGCGTCCTACAGCACTCGTCACTGCTACCAACACCAGATCATTTCCGATGCTGTTGGAGGTAATGATTTGGAAATGGGGACTGCAGGACAAGCCATTCAAGTAAGTAAAGAAAACTTTATCATACGGGCAGCACAGCGCTGTGGGGGGGCCCAAGAGACCCTAGTTTCTGGAGAACATTCCCGCAGTTAAAATGCAGCTTTTGCCTCTAATATTCTTTAATTCTGCTTTATAACAGTAAACACTGTCATTATTTTAATACAAAACATTAATCTCATGGGTTGGTCCAACACAAAACAATTTAATATGAAGACAAGAACGACATTTTCCAATTTTGTGGAGCTCTACAGGGTTCCACCGCTGAAGTGTGTCACTTGTCTGTTGCAGGCAGCCGCAGCCTGCCAGAAGAAACTGGAAAGTGAAGTGTCAATATTTGAATCCATGGTGAAGAATGAGGAAAATTTCAGTAAGTGTCAAATCCATGCAGTCAGTTTAGTGTCTTGACATCTTTGAAATAAAAGCTGTTATTAATTGTCAACTGTTTTGATAGATTCCTTTTTTAAATGGGATATACAGTATTATGATTTTTGGGGCTGAATAACTTACTGAATCTCTAAGTTCTGTCCACATTAAGGTGAGTAAATTCTCTCCCACAAAGGATGCTCCTTTTAAACTGCCTGAAAATCCCTTTTGGTACACTGCTATTGTTTTTTTTTTTTGTCTAAATAGAAAAATAATCGTAGAAAGATATCTAATTTAAAGAATTGTGGCCGAGTAATTTTTACTTACCCCATTGGCAGATTATTTATTTATTTATTTATTTATTTATTTTTGTCTAGATTTAGGAACATAAGGCTTATTTCTGGGGAGTTTTCTATCAGGGTGCATCGCACATACAGATTTTTTTCTTCTTTTTTTCTCCCTCCCAAGCATTGGCTGCACCTCTTCTTTTGAAAGCCAAAGTGACCAGTGAACTTTCCCGTGAAACTTTAGCTGCCCTTCAGCTTTGCCTCAACCTGCTGTCAAAACAGGAGGAGGTAAGAAAAAGCCACTTTTGTCTTATCTTTTGACCAAAGTAACACTATGTAGTATCCTGGAATTGCAGTGTCTGCCATCTCCAAGTAGATCCTTTTAATGCAGTCACAGACATTAAATTATTGCAAAGGTTAATCTAATTCAGTATATTGTTATGAAATGGTCAGTGTTGGAATTCAGATCAGATCTAGGTGTATAGAACCTCCTTCAGCTGTGTGTTTGATGTGAAATGGAGCTATCGTAATAGATTTGCTGCAGCTCACTGATAATGCACGAATCCTCATCTCAAAGCTTCTCATTACCTCACCCTTGTGCTATTCTCCTATTGGTTGAATAGATTATACTGAATGGTTACAAAAATCCCATGCCCCTCCCCCTTACGGTAGCTCCCCCTTACCAGTTGGATTTTTTTTTAAAAATGCGTGCTTATGTGTCTCTGTGCACCTGTATAGTGGGAAGATTGGGAGGGGGGATATTGGAACAGTGTGGTAATCACTGGCATGTCTGTAGGAAGGACACAGGAGAGATCCGCTTTTATGCTTACGTCTGCATTCAGCTTGCAGATCAGTGTAGACTCCTCGCGTGCGCACACACGCACACACACACTCACTGTGTGTGCGGTTTCACAAGCAGTGAAACCGTCAGACTTGGATCCACACGCTCCCGCTCTGGAGGAAGGCTGTGTGTGCTTTGAGTGAGAGAACTCAAGCGCTTGCATATTAACTGGCTTCACTGGAGATGCATGTATTCACCCTCACACCGTGAAAAAAAGAAAAAAAAAACACACCCAGAGGCACACTTCTTCATGCCAGAGCATCCGAGTACTGGGGGAAAAAAGAGGCGGTGACGCCACTTCCATCTAGCATCTACACAGGTACAAGATTTAACTTTTGTTCTGTTTTTATATTCTCAGTTTTCCTTTAAATTGTAAGCTGAACAACTGATTGATTGTGGGCTGGTTCCTGTCGTCTTGGTTTAAGTTGAGCTTCGATCTGTTATGATGTTCGTGGCTTGGCTTTGACTTGAGATGAGTGTGAAGCGTGGGCACAAATAAGAGTTATTAATCAGTATGCTGAGGTCATTTTTATGGATTTAACGACCTGAGTTTAGTGTGATACACTGAGCATGTTTGAGGGCATGCTGAACGCTACGCTGTTTGTTGTACTTCTTTAGTAAAAGCATCTTGAGTAATGAATTGCGTCCTAGTAAGAGCGTAGATGGCACAAATGAAATGACACTGAGAATTTATTTAACGTTGGTGTTCTTAGAGAAGGGGTTTGAAAATAATATAGCAGCTGTTTGTTTTTTGTTTTTTTATTAAATGCCTAAATGAACAATTTGTACTGTAGATCACGAGGCTCCATTTTACAACCTTCCAAAAAAAAAGATTTAACAGATTGTGGTATGGTTTACATCTCAGCTCTCTGATAAAACTGTTAAATCTGGAATTACACTTTACACATAAAACAGTTAAAGAACTTGGCGTGTTCTTGCGAGTTACTAAAATAAGGTGTAGAAAACAAACTTAATTTAGCATCTGATACAGTAAAACTCAACTGAACAACACTTTCTAAATGTAGTTTGTTTTTTTTGTTTTTTTTACTTAATGTATTCAAGAGCAACTGTCCTTTTTGCAGGGATTAACAAGGATAAGAATGTTCTCTCCACCCAAAATGCATTGACACAGTTACAAGAGATGATTGAATAATAGTATTTTATTAAAGAAACGTGTGTGAAGCATGTTACTTCCAATGGGCTCATGTTAATCTTTTTTTTTTTCTACACATGTACTGACTGGATTATATTTCCTGCAGTGCTGAGATTGCCAGTATTAAGCAGTATTAAGTCTAATCCCACATTTTCATTGTCACACCACAGACGCCTCCATTTGTGACACTCACACGTTTGTTTTTCAGGAGTGCATGCCACACCGTGGCAGTCATGTGCTGCTGTTCTTGCACTTTGACATCTGGAGCAAGTGTATAAAGGAAAAAAACGCAATACACAGTTCAAAGAGTTTTGCAGCAATCATAGTATTGCCCCAAAGCATTTTAGATGTGACCCATTTCAGCATCTGCTGCAGAGTGTCACATTTATATACAACACGCAGGGTACAGCGTGACTGGTTGAATATACGGTTATTAAAGTGGAGAGATGTGCGCTACTAACTTTGCCTCTTCAGAACACTCTCAAAGATTGAGCTGAATATAAACATCCCCTGGCAGAAACCTCCCTGTGGGTTTTGACAACTCGCACATATTTATAGTCGTGACCTTTCTGTGCGTTTGTCTAGCAGTTTGTTTCCACACCTGTCAAAGAAAACAAATGGAGGTTTACGGTTTGAAAGCACTTAGGGGTGAGGTGCTGATAAGCAGATCTTCCTGCTGTGAAAGCATGAGAGCGGATGCATCATTTTTATCAGAAATTATTATTTTTCTTATCTGTAAGCAGGCGGATTGCTCTTTAAAAACTCTTGGATTGAAAAATAACAACAACAAAAAAAAAAAAACATGGTACCACTGGCCTTTACTTCAATCATTGCCACACCAGTGACTGAACCACTGAAAGGTCATTACTTCCTGCATCCCTCCTTTTGAAAGAGGGTAAAGCATCACTCACCTGATCTTTTAGTTAAGTCTATAAATGTACAGCAATACCTGCTGCTACTTTTTGTGTAAATGGTTACTACACCTCTTTCTGTAGAGGTTTCTGTTTCAGTGAGTTTCTTAGCTCCCAGACGCCATGCGTTTATTAGAATTTAGATGTATAGTCTTGCACCAACTTTGCCTCCAAGATCCATTTTCTCTTCAGCTACGAGCAAATTAAAATCTCTACACTATGGGTTGTTAGCCAAGGAGGAGCATCACTTTCAGGCTTCAGCTAAAGCACAAAGCCTCAGCCAGGCTTAAAATAGCACTGTCTGTGCCCAAGCGAGAGGATGCAGTGAGAATGAAAGAGCTGGCTGGGATAGTTACACAACAAAGTGGAGGGGCTTCTGTGCCAAGTGCCTGGGACACGGAGTGTTAACACGGGCTCCGACTCAGGAACACGACTGAAGCCATCCCACATGTGAAAAAGAAGGCTCTCAGTGTTGAAAAGACTGTATTTTTACACATTTAATTTGAGAAGTTGTTCTCATTAGAGCCTTCCATGTTTTGTTTTCTTTTTTTTTTTTGTTGTTTTGTTTTGTTTTGTATTTTTCTGTCCTAGTCCAACCCTCGATGACGTTGGTCACCAGCATGAAGATGTTTGTTATAAAGTTGTCCTTTTAGAAACTTGACAGAATGTTTTCAGATATGAGTTTTACCACAGTTAGATGGCAAACTATAACCATTTTTCTACATTTCACAGTGTCAATACATATTTAAATATGAACATCAACACTGACGCAACCGTTACATAAAGAAATCATAAAAAGGCTGGATTTAGAGTTAACAAAATGGTGAAGACTGTAAGTGTGAAAGTGTCAGGCATTTCTTGAAGCTTGTGTGAAAGGAAGCACTTATGGGATTCATGGTGGCAAACAATAACTTGCTATAGCATAGAAACCCCAAAAATATGTTGTTTATCCGTATTTTACAAGAATACAAAGAAGTAATATGGAAAAACCTTGACTGTGTGTGTGCAGGGTTTTTCTTTGTTTAACCTCTATAGCAAACATGACGTTGGCATTCGGGGGGCTCTGAGTCACCATTTGCTGATTGGTTCCAATCAATATTCATTACAAATGGCTAGACCAGCAACATTTAAGTGGCCAAGCTAATCAGCAAATAAGAAAATGTCTGGGTTTTCACTGACTGTGTGTGTGTGTGTGTGGATGAGCTCCATCATAAAGGAATCTGATCAAGCTGCTGACTACAGTAGCACAGAAGTCATTCAGGGAAAGACATCATGATTTTATAATGAAATTGAAGAAAAAAACAAACCTGTAAATTAAGTCATATTTAAAACACACATACAAACATGATCAGGTGAACATATAAAGACTCCATTTTTTTTCCCCTCTGATTTGTAACTGGCCACTACAGGCAGAGTCAGAGATGATGCTGAACCTTTCATTTTCAATTGAAGATTTTAGTTTAGGTTTTTGTTCAGCTTTGTCTCTGGTTTAATTAGTATGGGATGGACATTAGCAGCAGACAAGAGGAAACATTGATCTGTCCTGTCCCACAGTGACCTAGCTCAGGTTCCTCTGAAGGGACACTCAATCCTGGGCTACACGGCTCCCTGAGACCGGGGTGTATAGTTCTGCCTGAAAGAAACGAGATCTGCGTGGAGGCTTAGAACAATGACCTCTCATGTGCACCAGAGATGCACACACAGTGGCAGCTGAACAAGCACATTAATGCTTCCTGTATGTCAAATGCCAGTCACATATTTGCACACAGCGTTGAATGAACCGTACAAATGAATGCTGTTCAGTTAAATCTTGGATTACCACGAGTAGAGTCTTTTGCTCTCTGCTGTGTTTTATCTGCCTGGTGGCCGTGTGCTTGCAGGTGTGGAGTCTGAAGGTAGAGCAGGAAGAGGAGAAGAACAAAGCTCTGACAGAAGCTCTGCAGACGTTGGCAACAGAGCACCAAGAGCTCCAGTGTTCCTTGACTAAGAGCAGAAAATCGTCCACTCTCAGCACCCTCACTGAAGATGACTTCTTTGATGCTGTGTCAGGTCAGCAGTCTCTAGCTGGACAATTAATAGTTATCAGTTACCATAAGAAATACCTGCATACTGATGACCATACGCTGCCCACCCAAAATCAATTTCGCCACCTGGATTTAACAAAGCAAATAGGTAAAAGCCTCTCATTGGTTGATTATTGCAGGAATGAATATGTAACAGCTGGCAACAAGTTATTTAACCCAAACTGATGCAGTGAGCAGCTTCTCATTTCTTAAATGACGCATCCTGAGGTCTTGGAAAAGATGTTGATCTGTTTCAAAAGGGTCAGATTTTTGGAATGCATCAAGCAAAGAAAACATCTATGCAGATTGCTGAAATTACTAAACTTGGGTTAAGAACTGTCCAACACATTATTAGGATAGTGGGGAGCCATTATCTCTAAGGAAGAAATGCAGCCAGAAAAGAAATCTTGAACGATTGTGATCATCAAAGGCAATCACTTCGACATTTGGTGAAAATCAAATTGGAAGAAGAAAAAAAAACAGTAGAACTCTCAGCTATGTTTAATAGTGAAAGTAAAAGCATTTCCAACACACACAATGTGAAGGGAACTCAAGGGATTCGGACTGAACAGCTGAATAGCCTTAAGAAAACTACTATCAGCGAGACTAATCAAAAAAAAGAAAACATTTTTTTACGGAGCGTAAATATTGGATTGGAGCAATTGAAGAAGGTCATATGGTCTGATGAGTCCAGATTTTCCAGATTTGTTACAGAGTGATGGGTCATCAGGGTAAGAACAGAGGAGGATGAAGTGATGTACCCATCATACTCCCCCTTTGCCTTTGTACCTCCTACCAGGCCATTGCCAAATAAGAATGTTTTTTTCTTAGCAATTCTTGCCTGGTTAAATAAAGGTTATTCCTACTACTACTCATAACAGTGTTTACTGTACAAGCCTGTGGAGGCAGTGCTGTGATCGGGGGTTGCTGCAGTTGGTCAGCAACATTAAGAGGTCAGCTGATTACCTGAATATACTGAATGACCAATTTATTTCCTTCAATGGATTTTTTTTTTCTTTCCTGATGAGGACAGGCATCCAAGATGATAATACCATGATTAATCGGTCTCAAACTGTGAAAGAGTGGTTCAGGGAGCAAGAGATGTGGTTTTCACACATGGATTCACCACCACAGGGTCCAGAACTTAAATGCATTGAGAATCTTTGGGATGTGCTGGACAAAACTTTGTGCTGCAGTCTGATCTTGGAGAAAAATTAATTCAACTCAGGACAGAAATAAATTATTGTGATTTTGCAGAAGCTTATGGAAACGATGCCACAGCGAATACATGCCATAATCAGAGCTAAAGGCGGTCCAGTGGAATATAAGTGCGACTTTCTTTTGGATGGGCAGTGTGTGTGTGTTTATATATGTGTATACATACATATATGTAAATATATACACATGCACACACACACCTGCTTGGCATCTCAGATATCAATTGTCTTGTGCACTGGTTTATATTTTCTAGCACAAAAGCCTGAACTGGACTGACTCTTGTTTTCCATGAATGAAGGAGTCATATGCTACATTGTACACTACTAAGACATGCAGCAAACTTAACTTATGACTCCTTTTCCTTTCTTCAGTACTGTTCCTGGTAAGAATGTGATATCACACCAACCAAAGTCTCAATTAATTCTCTCATGTACACATGTTAGATCAAAAGATCTAACACAGGCTTCTGAGGCTCTAATGCATCATCAGGTGTGCCTCCAGTTGACTCAATTAAACTCATCAAAAGCTTAATGACATCATCACCTGGGTTTCCCAAATTGTTTAAAGGCATAGTTAATCTTAGATTATATAAGCTTCTGTCCATGAAGAAAGTAATAAAGAAATTTCTCTCTCTCATTATTCTGACATTTAGCAAATAGGAATATTTGTGGTAGTCCTAATTGACCTAAAAGCAAGAAAAGTTTAGTTTTCAGACGATGAGGAGAAAAAATGGTCATGTGACTTTTTATAGTGTATGTAAACTTATATAGCAACAGCTATGTTGTCTCTATACCAGCATCTTGTCTCTCTCGTCCAAATCAGAATGAGTGTATACAAAATGCAAACCTGCCAGGCAGTATGAAAATCTGCCTCTCATATGGAACAGAGAAATCAAAGACTGCTTATAGTTTTGAGCAATGACACCATCTCTGTAAATCTGGGGTTTTAACTCATGGATAGAATGTCTTTATTTAAAATTTATTCACAATGCAACCCTCAATACATTTGATCCAGTATAATCCAGAAACTCTTAGGAATAAAAAAAAAAAAAAACTAAAGCAAATTGGCAGCTGACATGAACTTCTTGCTGGCTCCTTTTCATGTGTGCAGTCAGGAAACTTTAAACTTTAACATAACCAAATGCCATAAATATCAGTGCTGAGAAATCAACTTATCAACTTTTAGGGGGCTTGAGATCGTACAGCAAGTCTCTGGATATAAATATGAACACATTCTTGATATTTATGATGAAATGTAAGAGAATATTAAATCCTCCCCACATGTCGTTTTCTCTTCAGGGGGCAGGATCCAAATTTTAATTAGGATGGATCAATCCATTGGGCTCTTGAGTCACCTCCCTGACTATGGCCCATCTGCTGTTCTTTCATTTGAAAAATTATTGACACCTTTTTGCACCAATAAACCTGACACTTAAGAATTATTTATTTATTTCTTTTAACCTTTGCCTTGATCTATGCTGTGTTTATTGCAGAGGCATAAAGCGACATGGTCTCTCTCCTGACAAGTAAAAACGTTTTAAAGAGATGTGTGCCATTCTAAATTATATCCATTATATTTTTTTTCAATTAGAAAAAATTAACAAGAACATTTTGTCTATAGATTTATATTGTATACAACATGTATAATTTCTAATGTACGATTGCCACGCTGCTCTCTGATGACACCTTTGTGGGTGAGAGTATTCTGTAGGGGAGGAGTTGCGTCTAGCATGCACACAGCAAACGGTGTTGGAGGAAATTAAGCCTTTGTGTGGCCTCTCGTTGGAACACAATCCTCAGGTGGGGTTTGGCCAGCAACTGGGTGGAGGGTGGGGACTGGAGAGGAACCCAAGTACGAGTGTTTGTTTTCAGACTGTACGCCGATGAGGCAGCATAGGCAGGGCTTTTCTAAGTAAGCTCAAATCCCATATCTGTGTATGTTTGGCATAACCCAACGTCTGCCACATGTCGTCATCCCACAGAGTCTGACTCAGAGCTCTCTGTGAGCGGTTTCCTTTCTGTGACCAGTCACTCCTGTGAAGAGGACGAGGGCAGAGAAACCCCCCTTCTCAACAGACTCCACCATCCTAGCGCACACAGGGGGGATACCGGAATGTCGGGAGAAGGTAACCATGGCAACCAACCAGCCCAGTGCAATGGTGTCAAGAAGCACAGGTGGGACATGCTCCAGTTATGATGTCATGCTTATTTACTGACTTAAATTGTGTGCAAAGAGTTGGGTGGCTCCAGGGACGCGTGCATGCTGACAACCTGCACGCTGGTATCTTGAAGAGTTTGTTCAAGATGATCAGCACAGCTCTGATTCAGACCTCATTTTTAAGGTGCTTTGCTCGGTGTGTGTTTTCGATAGGCGGCTGACCTCCCTCATCAAGAGGGTAATCCTGTAGGCTGGTGTAATTAGATGCACCCTTTCCACTCTACTCTGTTTTTGTAGTTAGCTGTATTTGCTCGAGCACCCAGTCCACAGGGAATAGCTTGTTTTTCCTGAGCTCCAGCTCTCTAAGATAACATTCATCAGCACACTTTTTTTTTTTCTTTTTGAGAATTTGACATCTATTGATCTAGTTTTTGTGTGTGTGTGTGTTTCTTTGTTGATCCAACTTGTGATTCATAAATAATATAGCATGTGCTGGCCTGGCTGACTTGTTGGATGGCTGGATAGCTTTGTTTCTGTGTGTGTTGGCTTGCTTGTGTTGAGCATTAAGGATGTATGAGGTGTTTGTTCATTTGAGATTATGTGTGTCATTCAAAGATTAGTCTGTGCACTGTCTGACTTAATGGCTCCACTGGTCTTTCACTCACTTTTTACTGTAGATAAGGGTGTATCCCTATCAGTTTTCCAAAGAAATAAACCAATAGCCTACTTCTGAATCGAAACCGTCACAAAGACAGTGTTATATTTTATTCATGCAATAATGATTTGTATATTTGTCTTACCATAGACTGCATCAGCTGTGAAAAATATCAGCTTCAAAGTATTCAAATTCTCACATGTATAAAACATCCTGTCTTTTATGCAAGTGGGTTTATGTTTCAGTAGTTTCTGAACAACATAGATCTGATTACAGGCATTCCTAATTAGTTATATGGATTTTTTTTATTTGTTTTTTTTTGTGAAGATTGCTGCATTTCAGTTCATATTCTTGTCTGAATGAGTTAAGGTTTCTGTCAAATTTGATTATCTTGCCAAAAAAGGCCACAGAAACTACAGGTTTCTTTCAGAAGATGTATATTCTGTAGAAAACATATGTAAAATACAAAGTCCTTATTAATTTAAACTAAAACATCCTCAGTGCAGTACAGGGAATTGGAACAAAAAATAGGCCAGAAGTATATCTACTATGCATCACTGCTCCGCTTCACGTACAGATGGAGCAAACCCCTCCTCACTCCCTTCATCACTGTTTATTTAGCTGAGGTACTGGTGTGTGTGTGTGTTTGTGTGTGTGTGTGTGGCAGTTCCAGCACCATCTGCCTCTAGGTAGTATACCTGTAAAACAGTCAATACGACAGATGTCAGTATGACTCGACAGTTAGCAGAACCACAGCAATGGCTGCGTCTGGTGAAGCAGAAAAGTCCTAAGATTTATAATTATGGTATAGAGACTTTATTATGCAAGGACTTTGTATGCAGAAGGAAAAATACAGTGTGCAAAGCCAGTGGTGAAAATCAGCACACGCCCACGCAATTGTACCGATTCACAGGTGTTGCATGAGGCCTAAGCAGAGCAGTTGAAAGCTCATTAGCTTAGCAGTGTCAGATATCCTTTGTTTTGTTTCGTTTTTCCCTCCAAATGATGGGTCAAACAACACTGCCCGCTCTGAGGTTTTTAAATGATGCAAGGTCATATGCACTTAGTGCTCTGTCTCCACAATGTTGTTTCTGTGCATTATCTACTGTCATGGTCACATGACATGGGGTGAAACAGGCAACATGTTGTGACTGAGAAGTGAAACGGGGTTTGCAGAGCATCAAAAATGTTTCTGTTTTGTGGAAGAGTTTCTGGAGACAGTGCAAAGGGTCTCATAACCACGTCTCATTGTTGGATACTGAAAAAGAACGGAAAACATATCCAGAAGAGCGTGTGTTTGTGTGCTATAAACTGCACAGTTGACGCAAAATATATGATATAATGCTCCATAGATGATTAATAGTTTTTATTTTGATACCATCGTACAGGTATCAGTTCTCCTTTATAAAACCTTCTTCTTTATGTTACTTTCCCGCAGAACATCTCTGCCGACTCCCATGTATGCCAGGAATGACGTGAGCGTCTGGAGTATCCTGAAAAAATGCATTGGCATGGTGAGAACAGACAACTTTTTCCATGTTCTTTTTAATTTTATATCCATAGCAAAGTCATCTTTACGCTTAAGTTGTACTGAATATTGATTTTTTATTTTTTTTTCTTTCCTGAAACATGCTTTGCACTCTAAAAAGCAGCATCATAAAAGTCATGATAGAGATGTTAAATGCTCTTTGCAAAAAGATCGCCATTGGTTGGTCATAAACAGAGATTTTCATTTGGGTATTTTTATGTTTGCTCTTTTTCCGTAAACCTATGATTTATCAACACATCTTCCTCATACTATTTTTTTTTTTGCCCATGTCGCTTTTGTTTTTACCTTGCAATCATTGTGACCTGAAATAAAGAACTTCCCTTTTTTTTTGTCTGTTACACAGATTTAAAATTTAAAAGCGTACACGATTATGGAAATTGTAATAATAGTAAATCAGAGTTTTTCCCACTACATCATGCTCCTGCTTGCGTCTAAATTTAAGTCAAATTATTGTACACCAAGCTCACATGGACTCACAGGTCTGTCCCAACCTTTTGGCTGATATTGCATGTACAGTCTGAGTTGTATGGAAGAGAAGTTTTATAAATATGTAGTAAAGCACTCTTCTGATGAAACGTTTTTGATCTTTGAGCTTTCTCCAACGAACACGTAACTCAAAGGAAAAAATGCATAACCCAATGCCAAGCTGGTGGTCTGTGCACATTCGATGTCTTTTATCATCTTCAACTCTTCGTGTTCTTAGGAGCTATCAAAGATTGCCATGCCTGTGGTGTTTAATGAGCCTCTGAGTTTCCTCCAGCGGCTTACAGAATACATGGAGCACACCTACCTCATCCACCAGGCAAATGCCACCACAGACTCTGTTGAGAGGATGAAGGTAAAGTAATATCTCAATACTTATTTCAAACATGTCTGAATATTTTCATGAAGCAATATTCATTACTTTCAGTGTTGTTGTTCTTTTTAATAAAGACCTAACTAGTTATCTGTGATCTGGTTACAACAATACTCTGTAGTGCATTGCAGCATTTGCCGTGTCAGCTGTAGCATCACAGTGGGAGAGAACAGGAAAGCCCTTCAACCCACTACTGGGAGAGACATATGAGCTGATCCGGTATGATCAATACACAAAACCATTCCGATTCAGAGCCGACTTGTATCCTTTGTGCAGTAGCTATGATGTCCCTGTCCTCCATCAGAGATGATTTGGGCTTCAAATGGATGTCAGAGCAAGTAAGTCATCACCCTCCGATCAGTGCCTTTCATGCTCAGGGCCTCAATGAGGATTTTTACTTCCGTGGTTCCATATATCCCAAACTGAAGTTCTGGGGTAAGAGCATAGAAGCTGAGCCCAAGGGAACCATCACACTGGAGCTTCCCAAGTGAGTTTCACACACTAATTGCTTTTCAGTTATCGTTTTAGGGTTTTTGTCTTCACTGGTTGCTTCTCAATCTCTGCAGATATAATGAAGCCTACACCTGGACAAACCCCACCTGCTGTGTCCACAACATCATTGTTGGACAGCTTTGGATTGAGCAGTACGGCAACGTGGAAGTGATCAATCACAAGTAAACGAGCTCCTCTCTTTGCAGTGTTATGTGTGCATATGCAAATGAGCTTTTGTAGAGCATTCACACAAACAGACGCTTGGTTATAAAGCTTCTTTCTTTTTCTTTCTATCTTTCTTTTTTTTTTTTAATCTGATCTGCAGAGAAATGTTGATCTACTTTAAGATCCAGCTTATTGATCATGGAAAAAAAACTGGGACAACTGCCATTACTGTGGCAGAGTTTGAGCAAAAATAATGAATGTTTGAGAACGTCAGCTTGCAGAGGGAGTAAAGTGAAAGAATTGTCAAACAGGCTGTAATTCTGTTTCAGAACTGGAGAGAGGTGCTGTATGACATTTAAGCCTTGTGGTCTTTTTGGAAAAGAACTGCATAAAGTTGAAGGATACATCCTAGATAAAAGGTAGCATTTCTCTTTTTCAATCATTCTGTTGTCATAACAACATGAAAGGACATGCCAGTTAATTCTGTATGGTCGGTTCTTGTTCAGTATGTGTGATTTAAATATCAGAGTGCATTATGCTTTGATTCATTACCCTCTGTTCTTTTTATATTTGCAGCAAGAAGAAGCTCTGTGCAATATATGGCAAATGGACTGAATGCCTCTATGTGGTTGACCCTGCTACATTTGATGCCCACAAAAAGACAGATAAGAAGAATTCAGAAGAAAAAAAGAACAACAAAGAGGTAGTCATTTTTTTCTGCTTTCAGAGTCGCCCTCTTCTCTCTTTCTTTTGAAATCTTCCCGAGCATGTGAGAAAACAACGGTTAATAGTTATTTATGGTTTTTACTAACTTAAGAAAAGGTTGGAAGGTTGTCCTAAACCTACAGAGATTGTCACAGGTCCTCCATCTTCTGTCTCTTCAATCTAAAACTGACTCCTTCATATGATGATGGACATCTTGCTATTTAAATTGCAGATCGTGCTTTTATTTTGTCCTTGCTGTATGTTTAGGGGTTTCAGTCATTCTGCAGAATGATTTGGAGGTTTATACACAGCGCAGCTCTCTGATGGTAATGCATAATACAAAGGAATGTTCTGAACAATGGGGAGTGGAGACCTAATTCACAGCTCCAGTTGCAGGAGAGCAATCTGCAAAATATCACACCCTTTCACATACTCCATCCTTCTTGCACTCTTCAGGCCTCCAGCAAGTGGTGCCTGCCAAAAGAGGAATGTTTCTCACATGTTCATCAGTCTAGAACACCTGGCTTTAGACATCTGATAAGAAGACTAGTGGACTGGTCTGTGCCAGTTCCAAGATGATGCTTCTGTGTATCTGATCCTCTGCAGTACAGCTTCTTTATGTCTCTTCTGAAGAGCTTTTGCATCTATTAGAGGCTTGACCACCTTGTGTCTTGTTATACTCATCTTCACAGACTCTTGCTTGTGTTTTGATGATTTTGGTCCAGAATGCATGTCGTGAGCACTTGTTACAAAGACCTAATGAGATAATGAGCTATATGCCTACGAATTTCCTTCATTCCATCATTTATAAGTTAGATAAATAGATAATGCGTGCTCGTCTCCATAACAGTCTCAGAGCAGTGTTGATGAGGAGCCAGAAGAGATGCCTCCACCTGAGGCTGAGACGGTCCAGGTCATCCCAGGCAGTGAGCTCATCTGGAGGATAACGCCTCGACCAGAGAACTCATCCAAGGTATGATACGATGATACGAGTAGCGTTACCCCCCAAAGTCAAAGGTTTTGTGCTAAAGGAATCCTCTCTCTTGCAGTTTTATGCCTTCTCCACATTCGCCATGCAGCTAAATGAGCTGGACAAGCACATGGAGGGAGTCCTCCCCCACACAGACAGCCGCCTCAGACCTGACATTCGTGCCATGGAGAATGGAGATATAGGTATGAAGCATGCCTCCTACTCAAGTTTCTGTTAACGCTACAACAATTTTATTCCATCACTGGCAGTGCTGATTTTTTTTTCTTCTATTTCTATATCCACATGTTGTAGATCTTGCTAGCACAGAAAAGAAGAGACTCGAGGAGAAACAGCGGACAGCCCGGAAAAATCGCTCCAAGTCCACAGAGGAATGGAAAATAAGGTCAGTCACTGACAAATCTGATCTATGTTGCTGTGCATTCACTAATAGTGGATCAGCTTTAACTAATTTCCTTCTTTGTTATTATCAACTGTACAATTCCTTTCACTTAAACTGAGAAGGAGCGCTGCACTTGGGCCAAGGTTTGATTTTAAGCTTTGTTTTAATCTCTGGCCATGGTTGACTCTGATGTGAAGTGCTGCACTACACTACCCTCCTCAGGACAAAATGAACAACTGCGTGTGTTGTATCTGACTGATTTGATTTAAAAAAAAGAAAAAGTTACTACCATGGTGGACTTGTTAAGTTTCCACCATGCAGTCCTGCTTTCTCTGTGTGTAGGTGTGGTACCTCCCCTTCCTGTTACCCTCAAGGCAAGTTGCTTCTAGTGAATCAGTCTTATTTCTTTTTAAATCCTGCAGGTGGTTTCAACAGGGACCGAACCCACACAACAAAGCTCAGGACTGGCTCTACTTGAAAGGCTACTGGGACAGGAATTACTCTCAGCTGCCTGACATTTATTAAACGTAAAAACACACAAATGTATACATGGATTTCCGTTAACACCTCTGGACTTCCTCTGCTGCTCTGTGCTCCCGGCGTAAGCAGCAACATTATGGAGTTAGTGTAGAACAACAGGTAGTGTCTAGAGTTCAAATTAAAGATAATAATTCTTGTAAAAAAAATAAATAAAAAATGTTGTGAAGAACTGAACCCAGAGGCACATCATCACAAGCACAAAGTACTCTTTCTTATTTATCATGATTCATGGCCACCTATTTGAGATATTAGCATGTATTGGTAAAGCTAGGAACATATTTTAGAAATATTACATGTTAGATGGAGTTTTTAAAGCTTAACTGTTGTTAGTCTGTCCATAATTGCGACTCGGGTGTTATCTAAACACGGCTTTCACACTGATTTGGTTCTTGTGCATGCATATTGTTATGCAGTGCATAGGTTTTAAAATAGATAATCTGGGTACATTTCCCTTCTAGTACATTGAGTGGTGGAGATATTTAGTG
>JBAMYA010021585.1:0-16693 GCA_037176975.1 Arrhamphus sclerolepis | reverse complement strand
AGGCATCATTGCGCTCAGGGATGGCTGAGATATTCCAGACCTAAGTATTGAATTCATTAAAGTTAATTTCACCCAACGGCACTTTAAGCAGGAACGCTCATATTGTCAATCAGATCCTGTCGGCTAATTCCCGCTGGAAGGAGCCAGTTGCCAGGAACCCTAGAGTGGTCAATAGCTGCAGGTGCACCGCGATTGAATGGTTCCAGCGAGTCGGTCAATCTAACACTGGGCCCAGTTCAGCACATAGATTTATGCTCTAGGAAATCTAAATCGGCATATTAGCCAGTCATCATCATGGGCCAGGAAATCTTCATGCTCTCTGAAAGCTCTCTCCATTCTGATCCTGCCATTGGCATAGTCTTCAAGCAGTGCCAGCGCATCCATGAATTATGCACAAGCGTCACTGCAGTATTTATACGTTTACTCAGTGATTGCACTAATTGCTATACACCTTGTCACAATTAATGTTCAATGAGTGTCATTGCTATATTATATGCAAATGTTCGTATGTACGTACTGTCTGTAAATGAGTGCTTATGGAATGTATGGCTCCATACAGGGACACATCTGTTATATTATATATGTCCAAGTGTCTGATAAGGATGGCTAAATGCACGAGGTGGCTTACATTAACCATCTCTCCAGCTGCGCTGCCGGTTTCCTGTCTCCCAAATGTTCGCACGCAACCTTCAGAGTTTACGTAGAGTTACGCACATTCCACTGTCAGTTTTTTTTTATAAATCACAAATTTTGTGTGGAAACTCGCATGCGCCATTTTCAGGCCCTGTTTTCTATGCACGCAAGCTTTATAAATCAGCACCCTGGTCCTGATTGTACTGGTGGTCATGTTCTTAAGAACTGTTCTGCCCAGCTGGCAGGCATATTTAGGGCCCGAGCACCGAAGGCGCAAGGCCCTATTGTAATTAGTTTTATCTTTTCAGTGTCCTCCAGCTTCACAGAGCCCCCTCACTCTGGAAAAATTCTATCATTGTTCTAGTACCTAAATCTGCATTTCCCAAATCTTCTGATTACTTTAGACTTGTTGCATTAACATCCCTGGTTATGAAGTCATTTGAAAAAATCATTAAGGAGTCTCTTCTGACCTGTGTCCAGGATAATATGGGCCCACTGCAGTTTGATTACAGGTCAGGTAGAGGGGCTGAGGATGCAGTTGGCACTCTATAGAATCTAGCCTCAACTCACCTTGAGGGAGCCAGGGCTTTTGCATGACTTTTATTTATTGATTTTTCATCCACTTTTAACTGCATTTAGCCACATATTTTAGCAGGGAGATTAAAGGATGCCCATCGCATTGATCCTGGTCTTGGAGCCTGACTGATTGACTTTTTAACAGAGCGGTCACAATGTGTGAGAGTGAATGGTGTTCTGTCAGACACACTCTTGTCTTCCAGTGGATCACCTCAGGGCTGCATTCTCTCACCCTTATTATTGTTTTATATACGAATGAGTACCTCAGCTGTAACATTTTGAAACTTGCAGACGACTCAGTTAATTGTGTCCTTGCTGAGCAGTGATGACCTTGATCACGGACCCATAGTGAAAGAAATTAGTGACTGGTGCAGATCTTCCTTTTTAAAAATCATCACAAACAAAGCAAAATAAATGTTTATTGACTTTAGGAAGAATCCTTCAGGGGCCTGTAGCGGGTTTAACCGGCTTATCGGGGTAACTTCGAGAGTAACTTGATCACGTGAGGAGTAACTTCCTGACTAACCCGTACTATGAAAGGTGGATAGGTTTAGATCAAGGTATGCTGCCATGGTAATTTCCTCCACATCTCAAACCTGGTCCGAGCAGGTTATGTTCTTGGTTAACTCGAGGTTTCCGTTTCACCACTCCCTTTATCAGTACCACCCCTCCACTAACAATCTCTCCCAAGATGATGCCGTCATACCTGGATGATTTGTGTGATATTGGGGCACAAATTGTGAGGGGTAGAGCTTAAGATCTTTGCCCAGACATGCATAGTTTCAGTCATATTGCACGGGTTCGGGCAGAGTTCAGGCTTGCAAACCATTTTGTGTTCTGCAAGACGCAGCGCAAAATGGAGAAAGACGCTCGTGCGCACCAAAGCTTTTGCACCAGCAATGAGACCAAAGTCTGAGGTGCGGAAAAGTCTTGACCATGTGCATAATAAAAATAATGAAGCTGTTGGTTACATAGTCTAACAATCATACAGTCAAAGTAGTCCATTTAGGAATTAATTAACGTTACTTGTCTAGGGTGATCAAACGTCCTCTTTTGCCTGGACATGTCCACTTATACGCCCTGTCCAGGGCATCCATGAGGGAGGCTTACTTATAAATTCTGATGTGGATTAGCCCAATTAAGAAAAGAATGGTTTATTCTGACTGTTTGTCCTACAATTAGCTAAATAGGAGTCGTGTGAGATCCAGTCTCTATCTACGAAGAACTTAAGGATTTAAGTGTTGTGGTACAATGGTTAAACTGATGACCACCCATGCAGTAGATTGTGAGTTACCACTCGCTATCGCAAGTTACCTACTCGCAATCTACCACTTGATATCTCTTCTTTCTTTACTTAGTCCAAAAAACATGCTTTGCTTTATTAGCGGCTAATGTGTTCGATTTCCCTCCATAACATTCATTTCAATTCCTCAAAGCTCTGCATTATGATGGTTCATGCTTCTTCGGTAAACAGTAACGTGCGCAGCAACATGCACTTTTACGTGAACGCACACAAACTCCGAGCAGGTTTACACAGGTTCAACAAATCAACTTCATAACCACCTTCGTAGTATCGAGTAAGCCACGTTTCGTAGTACCATGATTGCGTGGTTTTGTCAACTCTGGGTTTGCAGGTTAACTCTGGGTTACATCTGAGTAAGTTAACCCCGCTTTGTAGTACAGGCCCTGGACTGCTAGCCTAACTGAACGCACTGTATTGTCATGATAGTTTATTTGTAGTGCTCTATCGCCAACCCCTGGGGTCAGTGCAGAAGTGCATCTGTTGACCAGATTGAAGTTAAGTGACATGAATAAAGGTTTAGGTGTACAGCATGTGCAAAATTAAGATGTGTGCAATTCTCCCAAATAATGTATTTAAATATAAGAGTAGTTGTTTGTACGCTGAAGTCTGAGAAATTAAGTATGAACGAGTCTGGAATTTTTAATTTGAAAATGTGTAGGAATCCTGAATTAAGCTTTATTGATCCAAGTTTAAAATAACAGTGCTTACAGCTCCAGTTTTTATTTAACCGAGGAAGATTTCTTATTTCTTTCCGATCTTTCGAATGTCAGTCAGCCTTCTCTCATACTCATCCACTGTACTAATAACTGGAAATGTTACATGAGCTCCTAATGTGAACAGTCCTTCGACTTCCACCTTAAAATTTTCGTTCAATGACATGGGCTATTTGTTTATATTGTATTTGCACTGAATCATGCTTGTTTGAAGGACTGATAGCTACTGTCAATCTTTCAGTATGTGATCTCAACAGTGTAGAGGGAGAGCCCGTGGTCCTTCATACAGACCAACCACTGCATCAGTGTGTGTAACAGCAGCACTGTTCGTTACAGCTGCATGATCCATCGTCCGGCCTCTTTGTTTTGTGATCATAACATTTTTTTTTCCGAGGGACAACGAAGAATCGACTTTAACACCCCATTCCACCACCGTATGTACAAACAAAGGTGCATCTGTCTCTCATTTAATATGCACTGTGGACAAGGACAGTGCAATCATTACCGCCTGAAGTCCCACAATAAAGAGCAAGTTTCTTTTTTGTGGAGAGCTTGCTGAAAACGAGTGATGCCACTCACATGTCTGTTTTCTACATTCAACATCCTGTTAATTCTTGTGCTGAGTTGGAGGGAAGCTCTGCAGTGATTGGTAGTTTGTTAATGCAGTCTTTTATCCTCATGAAATCCACATAGGACATGGTGTCACTTTATCATACAGTCTGTTCAGAGTTCAGCTACTAGTACAACCCTCTGACCTCATTAACAGCCCAAAGTTTCCCCTCAACAGGCTAATAAGTATTTTTGGGGGGGATAAAACGAAACAAAACACACACTCACCAATTATGTGAGAAGTCTCAGGGGAGCCAACTTTGGATCACTCAGTGCATTTTTCTGGACATCCGTCTTCCTTGTTGCTGGCGATTTATTTTCTTTTTTCTTTCTGTCCAGCAGTGATTAAGAAACTTTCATCAAGTTGCATCTGCCCTTGAATACTCTTTTTCGTTTTGTCATCTCGTCATCACTGACTCTCCCCCCCCTCACTCATCAATTATTGCACTGTTTAATGAGCTTGTAAGTACAGCATGCTCCAGCTGCTTCTCATCCTTACATCAGCCACAACATCCACTCTCTTTTAAGTCATCCATACTTTTTGTCCTCTTGACCCCCTGCCGTCTCTTTCCCCTTTGACATTTGTCAGTTATTCTGTTTCTGTGCCTCACTCAAAATTACTCACCGTGTCTCATCCTTTTTAAATCTCTGACAGGAGTAAGTGCTCCAAATCCCAGTGTGGATGGCACACACATGAGATGTTAAGGTTTCATAATCTTTTGTTAACCCCACACAATCATTGTACTTCCATTCAGTGATAAACACCACTGCTAAAACATTAAAAATTAGTCTTTAGCATTGCTAATTGGTGAAATTTCTGCCAAATTCTGATTTTCATAACTAACAGACAAGTGAGAACATAAAATGTCCCCTATTTGTTGTTCCAAGTAGGGGACAAATTGTATAAATAATTCAGCTTTTTTCTTTTTTTTTTTTTTTGAAGTGCTGGGGTATATAACAATATAATTGACTAGTTCGTAGGTTAAATTTAAAGCCGCTAATCTCTCTTCAAAGGCAAATGAGTGCAAAAACACTATGTCGTATAGTTGTCTGTAGCTTTGAAATAATCATTATGTTCCATTTAACAATAAATAAATAACCATCCATTACCAACAGCTGGGTATGTCTAAAATCCTAGAACAAATGGATTAGCGCACCTCTTAAAATTAAACTTTAAAGTTATGTATTCAGGGATTTCTCTCCTTGCTTTCTCATTCTTGTGCCTGTTATCGGATGTGGTAAAACATCGAAGACACGCAGGCATTCATTCCAAAGTTATGTTTTCTTAGATCATACTAAAATCATAGCAATATGCATGTTTGTTTAATTTCTCTCCCAGATTTCCAACCGCATCTTTTAAAACTCTAATTAGATAAAGCTCTTTGCTGGCTCTTTATTCACTGATAATACCCCGTAGACTTGTCCAAAAATTTGGGGAATATTAGATTTTTACAGTATTTAGAGTCTATGAATATTTTAGCAAGCCTAACAACATGTCTGAAACATTCCCGGATAGCAATTCAGGATTTTCCTCTAATTTGGTGATTTTCTGTCTCTTTCACTTGTTCCTGCTGTAATATTAAAGTGTTAGAAGGTTAGAAATAGGGTCCTTTGGTGGAGGAAACAAAGCTAGCCATACTAGAACCTACAGGTGGGGGGTGGGGGGAATCCTATTTGCACAAAATGCACTCACCTTTTCACCTTTGCAACTGTTTCCCCAGTCTTTAGGAATTGTCATTTGGTGGATTTCCATCTTTTTTTTCTTTTTTTTTTTGTCTGCATGTATATTGATTGTTAATGCCATCATCTGGCAAAACCATTCAATGTATATATGCAATTTCATCTTGTAGCAGATTTTTTTGTGCTAGTGTGAGGGGTAAGCGTTTCCTTCACCAACCCTCTCTGGCAGTTTATTCTAACATCTTTATTAACATCTGAAATCCTGGTTCTGTCAGAGAGGTCGTACCACAGAACGCCAGAAACACAGTAAAAGCTGCAGCTCCAACTTTTCTGTCCACCATTATGAAGCGCCACATCACAGAAGGAAAGGAGAGGAGAAAAACAAAACAACAAACTCCTGTCATTCACATTCTTGTCTGAATTTACGTGTAAATTAATTGACAAATTTTATGATGTAAGCCGATAATGAGCGTCCCCTCTTTGAAAGAGAGAAGACCAACAGCCGCCACTGACTACACCATTACATAAAAATCATTGAAATAGGAGCTTGTTTGTCTCATTTAACTGATGCAGAAAACTGACAACTGCTGTCCACAGACACATTAATACAGTCATACCAGATTCATCTCTATCTCTGACGCTTCTTTCAAACTTTATTTCTGAGACTTGTGTCTCTGTGTGACCACAATCGTAAAAAAGAAGGACAACTAAACATCACTATTATATTGTACTTCCATTTTTCTGGAATGCGAGGTCAGATCATGAGCAGCTATAGATCTGCCCCCAAGTACACTTTCATTGGCTAACACTTACCCACTTACTACCCAGCTGCCACCTGATTGGCTGATGTATGAAATGAGAGTTGAAAATTTATCAACTTTTTACGAAAGTATTGCACGCAGCGCAACACACCCAATCACACAATTAATTTCAACAACAGATGACTTCACCCCATTGAAAGTCCACGGAGGCGTTACAACGCTTACATGTGAATGCACTGCTACTATGCATAGCCAAAATACTTCCTAATACTCATAGAGACTTTCTTCCCTCAAACCATCAGAATTATGGAGGAAAAACCTGGACCTCTGGATATCTGGACAAAAAAATACCCAAAACAAAACAAAAACATGTCTTGAGGGTTGTCCTATAAGCTGGGTCGTCTTATATTCGGGTCGTTACGGTAATTCTTCCAACCAGCCACAGACATGTTGCAGTAAAAGATTGTGGAAGAAACTCAAATTACAGAATAAGACTTAGAAACAATTAAGTGGAGACATTAAAACAACAGTAACCTTGTTTTCTGACTTTGAACCAGTTAAATTCAATAATGTGTTGTGATGGGGTGATTCCCTGTACCATCAGAGTACCAGACAAATGTCCATCAGACTGGAGACGTGGTGATCAGAACCTCCATCCTGTACAATTTTGAGCTGTCGCAGATAAAAGATCAGTCAGCTGTCCTACACTCTACAGTGTAAGTGGTTTGTCAATGGCCGTCCCATTGGTCTTACAACCAAACTGTCTACTTACTAGCCTGGTAAAAACATCCCTGTAAATGACGTATTAATGCAACCGTTCCACAGAAAAATAAGAATCCCAGGTTGTCGTCGTCGCCCCAATCATGACCTGGACCACGATATTTTCTTTTAAAGTATTTTCAGAACATAAAAGCTACAACAGCACGTTTCATTTGATGACGTCAGTCTGATGTACCGTTCTGGACACTGAACCCAAGATTAAGCAGGATGCTATACATGGCATAATCTAATAGGATTACGATTTTGTAATAGGACCTATTAATGCCAGCGGGCTAAAACCCCTGAACCTATGAGAACCTGAAAAACAAATCCGTTTACTGATGTATGGTCAGCACAGGGCTCTGTCAGACATCTTAAGCAGGACCCTACACAGTTTGATTTTCTATATTCTGGTGATCAACGTGCTCAAAATAAGGCTGTAAAAGAGAAACACATTTGTCAATGACATGAACATTTCTGGAAGCTTCTGTCTTTTGCCTGCCTTGCCTTGAGTGTCCATGAGTCCTGTAATAATGCTGTTGCATGTTTCCTTCCTAAGTGATGTCAAACAAATCCAGCGTGACGTGCGCTGGCATGCACACAGGTGGAGGCCGGACATCTGCACACGCTCAGTCTGATTCCTCACATGGCTGACGTAACTCTGAATGTCACCGCTGATGCTCCAGGGAGGACTTTCCCGGTGGGGGAGCTTTTCCTGGTGACATTTCACACTGAGTGTGTGCTAACCTGTCGCTTCCAGCGTGTTTGTGTCAGAAGAAACCGCAACCGTCGCGCCACAAGGTCAAGGATCCCTTCGCCCACGCTGGTGTGTTTTCCATCCATCAACACTGAACGCATCCATCACTGCAACCATCACAACCTGTTTCCTTCACAAAAACCACTTCATCTCCAGTGGGCACACACACGGCCACATCCCATCCATCTATCTGTGTCAAAGCAGACCTCCAGCAAACAGGAACCATCTGACTGCTGACACGAGGAGAGGAAGGAGACATGAAGAAAACATGAAGAAAACATGAAGGAGCTAACAAAGGAGACAAGAAGGAAACATGAAGGAGCTAACAGAGGAGACGAGAAGGAAACGTGAAGGAGCTAACAGAGGAGACAAGAAGGAAACGTGAAGGAGCTAACAGGAAATGAAGGAGACATGAAGGAACTAACAGAGAAGACATGAAGGAAACATGAAGGAACTACCAGAGGAGACAAGAAGGAAACATGAAGGAGCTAACTGAGGAAATGAAGGAGACATGAAGGAACTAATGGAGGAGATAAAGGAACTAACAAAGGAGATTAAGAAGACATGAGGAAACTAACGGAGGAGATGAAAGAACTAACAGAGGAGACACAAAGGAAATATGAAGGAACTAACAGAGGAGAGGAAGGAGACATGAAGGAACTAATGGAGGCGATGAAGGAGGTATGAAGGAACTAAGGAATGAGATGAAGGAACAAACAGAGGAGACATGAGGGAACTAATGGAGGAGATGAAGAAGACATGAAGGAACTAACAGAGGAAACATGAAGGAACTAACATAGGAGATGAAGGAGACATGAAGGAACTAGAGGATGAAGGAACTAGAGATAATGGAAGCATGAAGGTTTTATTGCGCCTTTTCCTGATGTGTTCTGGAACTTTCTGCACATTGAACTTTAAACAAATATGACGTCAAATAAAAACAGCTCTGCAGTTGAAAATGAATCTCAGATCTCAGACATCTTTGTTTCAACTCTCCAGAAAGGTTTGTAGGTGATCTGGAGCATCCAGCTTCATTATCCAGATGACAGTGTTCATTCTTCCATCACCACCAGCAGCAGAGTCTCTGTCATCAGAGCAGTTTTTATGAGCAGATGTGGAGTTTTGTGTCCAGCTGTGGTAATATGAGCTCTGATATTACAGCCATTAATCACAGCCAGCAGTCCGGTTCTACGCCCCATCATTGCTGTTATTTCTGATGGTCCACCACCAGCTTCAAACCCCCAAATCTTACTGATGAGGCCAGTACGCGGGCTGGGAAAACAGACATGGATTAAAGCAGTTTGGTTTTTTAACGAATGATCCCTGACCCTGTCATGAGTCTCCTATTTCTTTGTTGTCTACTATTGTATGCAAAGAAGGAACAACACCTCACAAATTGATTGGAGAAATGTGCAAAGACACATTTTTGAAAACTGAAATGAATTCAGGATGACATGGAAAACCTTTTTTTAAGACCACGAGTCACTAAATGCCTTACCAATGATTAACTGAAGATTAATCAGTTTATTTGAACAAAGGAAACAACAAATGTAGGCTATGCAATCCACAGAATTTATTTATTTATTTATTTATTTAAATGAACAGAGGGTTTTTCACGGCAGCACTGGTACGTCGGTCTGAGGGTATCTGAGCTCAGAAGAACCAGATGATGGAGTTTCCTCCAGATTCCCATAACTAACATCTTTCTGTTTCTTTTCTTTTCTTTCAGTCACCAGTGGTGGGGTGAAGTTATGAGTGTTCCTGCTGGGGATGTTCTTCTGAAAACATACAAACAAAAAGTTATGTGAGAACAATGAATGAATAAAAGGTAACAGAGGTCATCCAGGTAGAATCCAGCTGAGGAGGCTGCATCAGAAACCTGAACTCCAGAGGTAAAACTGAAAGCAGTCCCTCAATTAAAGCAGTCATCACACACACAGCAGGACTGTAATAATGATCAGGTCAGAGAAATTGGTTCAAAGGTCCGGGTTTGGATCCAGGTCCAGATCGACAATGTTGACTGTTTTCATCACAAGAGGTCCAGAACAGGTGAATGCAGGACACCCAAGTATGGTGAAGATGGCATCCACTGGGTGATAGCATGCTGCTTTTGGGGCTTTGCAATGCCTAAATATATTGTTTTAAAGGACTCATGGCCTCCATTGTTGTGGAAGTGGCACAAAAGGAACTTTCTGTGTGGATGAAGGAGACATGAGGGAACTAACTGAAGAGACGAAGGAAGTTCTACATGTGGTCATAGTCTGGATCTCTGAGGAGCAAAGATGAACAGAGGATCTCCACTTTGTCAACAAGCGTGGCAGAAAATCACTGAAATGAACAAACATTTCAAAATAAAAGCATCAAAACTCGTCAGTGATGTTATATCATAGTTTTTCTTGAACTCTCAAAAGCTGCAGCTTCAGGCGTTGATACGCAGCAGGAGATCACACAATCCTCTACAAAGACACAAATGCAAGATAAAAGGAGTCTAGTTTCTGACATTTATTTACTCCGAAGTATCAGAGAAAACGTGAGTTCAGTTTTAGCACCGCAGTGATGCTCAAGTGCTCTCAAAGTTATCGTCACGTGACTCCCAGTTTTCCCACCAGAGCATTGGACTGTAACAAGGGCATCAGTGTTCACTTCAGCTGTCAGAGCTGCGACTGATCCGTGCACACTCACATGCACCATGGAGCTGCTGATTCCTCATTAACCACAACAGATCGCTGCAGAACCTGGAGATGTTTTGACATGTGAAAGGTAGAACAAAACTGCTCAGAAAAAGAAAGGTTCTGAGGAACAGAAGCACAGGCTTCAGATGATGGAGAAGCAAAAATAAAACCTCCAGCACACATCAGCATCCCCCGATGCAGAAAAAGCATCCTTGATTCTGTTTGAAGAACACCATCAGTGGGGAGCAGAGGCTGGAGAGTACCAGCAGGAGTTTAGGACCGAAACCCAGAAGATAAATGAAAGCTAAAAGAACATTTCCTCTCTCTCAAAAACAAACAAGTAAATGGATTTTTTTCATCTTTATGAAGAAATCAGGCATCAAAAGTTGGTGGGAGTTTTAGGAGGAATTAATCTGCAGCTAATGATCTGGGGCACATCATCCAAACCCTTTTTTTATTTTCTCACACAGCACAACACAACATACGCATGCAGCAGACAGGCAGGAAAAACTTCAGCTTTCATCCTTTTCCTGGAACTAAACACAATTCCAACAGCAAGCAGAGAACAAATAAAGCCAACCAGAAAACCATCACTAGCGATCGCTGCTACCAACACTAGCCTGTTAGCGGTTTAAAGCTAAAAATTGTAACGGTGTCAGGAGGACCACTCTGAGACTAAAAATCACTGAGATAGCAGTCGGGGAACTACTAGTACTCTGGCGTTTGGTGTTTCACCATCAGAAATCCAATCCAAATCAAATCCAACCAATGCAGAGATGCCATCTTGGCTCTGATGAGATCATTCCTGAGGTGAAGTGGATTGCAAACTCTCCGTTTATTCTGTTTGCTGTGAAGATCCCATAGACATGTCAATCATCCAAATCCATCTAGCTATTCCTGAAATATGGCCTTGTACAAACACGCACAGCCACATGTGCTGCAGCTTTATGGCTGTTGTCATGGTGACTCTGTATCTCAGATTTATTAATGTCTCATAATAATTCAGTTTGAAAATGGAGTTCAGCTACACCTGGAGAGGAACATTTTGTTGCTGTGGAGTCTCAGAAAGGCCCAAAACGGTCCACGAGATTAAACTGATACACTATTTAGCACGGTGTTCACCTACAGAAACCAAAGTCTGCACATAATTCAGTACCCCAAATCATGTGATTATATCCTAATTCTGTTCTAACCAAGCACCAACATCCACACTTCACAGAACATTGAAAAATGGTAGTTCCTCTACTGACCATCAGGATCTGGCTCCAGTCAGTCAGTTTCCATTGACCTCCATGTTAAAATGTCCTGCAATGGACATATTTACAGCCTGGTATAAAAAGATTATAGATCCATGACAACGTCTGAGCTGAGAATAAAAACGTAGCAGAGCATCACAGTTTTGTAGTGGTTGTGAGCTGTGTTAATGGTACTGAAGCCTCATTTATGCTTCTGCATTGCCAGTGTTTATGTAGGCTATGCCTTATATGGGGTTTATGTGTTAACTAAGTTTTACAACCAGCATATATACATTTCTGTTCAAAATAGTGTGTTTCAAAAAGAGAATTACACTCAAAATCATTACTCCAGTTTCCCTGCCCAAACACACAAATGCACTGGGAACACTGCACACTCCAAACCACAAAGAACATTTTTGTAGTACTGTTGAGTGAATAAAAGTGAATATTAGTCTGTTCAATACAGTCTCAGCTTGTGCATTCTTGTTTTCAAACACCAACATTTCCTGTCTCGTAGATTTCTCTGAATTAATATCCAGTCATATATCAGCTGTCTCTGGGAACTTCTTCTGACCACTGGAGTGGTCAGACCAATCCTGGAACCAAGAACCAACATGTTGCTGCTTACTGGTGCGTTTGAGGCCATTGTCTTGTTGAAACATCCACTTAAAGAACATTTCCTCTAAAGCATCATACAGCATGACGTCTTCAAGTATTCTGATGTATTCAGACTGACCCATGACCCTGGTATGAGATGACACCACCCCCATATCATGATGCTTGCTCCACCATGCTTCACTGTCTTCAGTCAGTGTGTTATTCTTTCATTTCTTTCATTCTTTTATTCATTTTCATTCTATCATCTTCTAATTGTTCTAGTATTCACAGGTAACTTTAGATCTTCTTTGACTCACTAACTGAAGTACACACTAAGATTTGTTTGAACACACTAATATTCCCTTTCCTTTGACAAATTTTCTTGCACCGTCTCTGTCAGAAACATTAAACCGTTTTAAAGGTTTAAATGGCGATCAAACTCTCTTTAGCTGTCAGATGGAGATGAGGGGAAACTGAAAGGCAACTGATGAGCGAGGGACATCCAGGGATGGAGACGTTCCATCAGCTGATGCACTGACCCACAGCAGAAGGACAATAATTATTAGTAGTAGTCGCATTAGTATTATCAATAATGATCAATAAAAAACTCAGGGCCCCAATGAGGGTAACAGGAACCATATTTTTTCCCATTCTTTAAAATTTCGAACACACCATTGATTATTTCAAATTTATGTTTCTTTTACTCCATCGTTGTCATAAGTCTCAATCAGATCACATTTTAAATCAATGATGATTTTCTGCTAAAGACAATCTGTCGCTCCCTTATTCTTCCTCCCCCCATAACTTCCTCCTCGCCCTGGTGTGTTTTTTTCCCAGGATTCTCTGCTCCTCCCTCCCACCTCTGTAATCCATCACATCCACAGTGACACGGATCAGACATTTATTATCGTGGACCTAAAAGGATCTGCCTACAAGCTCTGATGATGGAGACCAGAGAGGAAGGATGGGGGTGAGGTGGGAGTGGGGGGTGGGGGTGCTTGGTGAGGGGTGGGGGGCGTTAATTTGATTTTGTCAGGTATTATCTGTTTCTGAGACCTCTGTAAGACCAAGGACACTGCCAGCAGGGTAAACAACTGTTACAGCAGACGGATGGATGGAATCAAACACAGCAAATAAAGTGTGGTGATGAGTGAAGACATGCTGAGGAATGAGGACTGGGAGGGGCCCGATGGCTGGGGGAGGAGGGCTGGAACGAGGATACGACACAGGTTTGGCTTCTGCAGTTCTGTTGATTTTATTCATTTTACACAAGAAGAATTCCCAGTATCCTCCATATGTGTTGGTTTTAGCCTCTCTCTGTCTTAGTTTTTCATGGAGAAAAATCCTCAATATTCAAATGTTCTCACTTATTCCAGCATGCATTGTTCAGACACTTCACATGCATTGAAGCATATAAAGAGAGACCTTGTCTGCACGACATTCACCAGAAAGGTGTCACTTTATTCAGGAGAAGATGGAGGTGGTTTGAAAAAAAACGTGAGTACAAGAGAGAAATCATTTTTTAAAAAAAATCATGGACCCATCTGGGTTAAACATGTTCTACTTGGGCTTTGGTTCCATATGGTTTGAGTATTAAGGGCCCGAATGGGAAGCCAATGAAGGCCATATTAAATCACCAGCTACTTGGTTGGACCACAGGTTGGACCTTCTTTTTCCTTCAGAACTTTAATTCTTGGTGTCACAGATTCAACAAGGTGTTGGAAACGTTCCTCAGAGGTTCTGGTTCAGATTGACGTGGTTATCCTCCCTTGCCATGGTAAGTGTTTGCCTTGCTGGTCTTATACTTATCGACGTACACTGGTTGGTCCTGGAGAACCACCATAGTCCACACCTCAATGGTTTTCTGTAGTACTTTCAAAGATAAAATGGTAAACTGTATGATTCTTTGATGTTGACTGAAACAGTCCTGACAGGAACTAACCGAGGTGTGAAACAGTAAGTAAATGTAAAGTTTACAGTTGCTAAAATGAACCCAAAGAGCATAAACAGTCCTCATTGGTGAATGAACAAATCTGAATTTGTGGGATGCCTGTGATTCAGATCTTAACTTAATGAAAGCAATCATTTAATGAATAGGAGCCCATGTGATTATACATCAAAAAAGTAGACTCAAAAACTGAAACTGGACCTTTAATTTACATTGGGAGTTTCTGAAATCAGTCACAGAAGGATGATGGTAGGAGAAGATAGCTTCAGTTCATAAAACATTCAGAGGATTAGTAGAGAAATCAGATGAAAAAGCATATTCACAGCTGATGGCAGACAGGAAGCTTTCTACGATCACAGGTTGAAGAAAAACTGACTTCCCTCTATTTGATGTGGAAAAGCAGAACCATTTTAATGTAATCTGTTTGAAAAATGAGAGGAGCAACAACCCAGTCAGAGGGCTGTCACATTGTCCAGCGTTTCACACCATCTCTGAGATGAAACGAGACGAGATCTGATTGGACAGCAGCAGAAGAGGTGTTAGACAGAGAAAGACGTGCCAAAGAGAGCGACAGATGAAAGCTGGAAGATTCTGGAAGACGCCTCAGACATGAGCAGGAATGACGCCTGGTGGCAGCAGATGAGATTCTGGCATCCAATCAGAGGACTCGCAGTCTGAAGCCTCAGATCTGCTGCAGTTTGGAGTCAGAACCATCCAGACATGAAGGGAATACTGGTCCTTCTCCAGTTCAAGAAGCACACCTGGAAACAAAGACTAGTTAATGATGTTAGTCACCAGAGATCCATTATTTGGTCAGGTTTCATGTGCTAATGTTGGAACTGCGGGTCTCGAGAAAAAGTTGAATCCTTCAACTCAAACTGCAACATCCAACAACTGATGAGTTCTGAGAACAAGTTTCAGTCACAGTTGTCTTTAAAAGTCACTTATTATCTTATAACTAGACAGAACAACTTGATTATTGCTCCGACCATCTGCTCATGAGAGACAAAACATCTACTTTCTGAGGAGCTGTAAGAACTCGTCGTGTGACAACCCAGATAGTGTCATGAGGAGAGTCATGACCCAAATGTAGAAACAGTAGGAGTAATTCACCAAAACATACTTTAATATCCAAACAGCAAAACCAAAACAGAAGCAGCGAACAGGCAGGGTAGCAACACAAGGAATGAACAGGACGGACCAGCAAGTACACACGGAAGGACAAGACCATGTGTACAGACAGTGGCTGAGACACAGGAAAAATTAAATCAGGGCAGACAAGACCAGGGTCAAACAGAACACAACTAGGCCAAGCAGACCTTCAAAGGAAAACAGGAAGTATAGTCAACAGTAATCTAAAGGGACTAAGACATAAGACGAGACTCGACACCAACCAATAAAACCCAGATTGTGATAGACACTTCGCAAGTCTTCTTATCTTGTTTCATTCATTGTGCTGTTATTTCTCTGGTCATCACGATCATCTGGAGCTTGACTCCTACGCCGTGACCCTGTGTAGGAAGGAGAGTACAGATAATGGATGATCTCTCAAAGGGATTTTCAGACTGAAGCCTGATTTATGATTGTGTGGAGCAGCTTCGCACTTATACACACTGCCCCTAACTCTTAGACAACAGGCTTATATAGTTCCTTTCTACCCAGAGTCCACCATAGTCTCTTAGACCACCTCCTAGGTATGCTGCTATAGTCCTAGGCTGCTGGGGGGAGTCCTGTTGTCTACTGAGCATCTTCATCCTGTCTGTCTGGTCTCAGTCTAAGATTATCCAGAATCATTTAATAGAATAGAATAGAATAGATCTTGTGCTCCCCTCACCTCCCAAACCTTCGTCCCTCTACACAGTGACTGTTTCTGTATATGAATCAGCTGGTACCAGTCACGTCAGCTCCTGTTGGTCTGTTCTCTGTGTGGATCCAGACCACCGTGATTCTACATATGTCAGAACCATGTTTGAGTCACTGATAGTTTGTACATTGGTCATATGGACATTTTTACAGTTCACATAGATAAATTCATCTTCACTCAGAGTCCAATGTGACTACAGATTACATTTGTGAAGCTGAACTTTGCTGTAAATTATCTTTTAATATTCTTGTTCTCCACACTGGAGGAAAACTGGATGTTAGTCTGGTCATGTTAAAAATGTCATCCAGTTATACATTATTTAATAGAAATCATATCAAACACGTAGATATCAGTTAATTGCTGCTGAAAAGAGATGTTTTTACCAGAAACCGAGGCCAGCTCTACGCAGGGGCAAGAGGGGGCATTGCCCCCTCAAATAAATGTCTTGCCTCCTCAAATCAAAAAGTTTTGGAAGTTGAGAAAGCACATTTTAATATAACCACAAAATGAATATATTACAAGATGACAAAAGTAGCTGCAGTAGCGGACAAATCAGCCGAAAAAGGGACCAGATCCAGAATCAGCT